>JANVCL010000213.1:250196-283534 GCA_026546855.1 Erythroxylum incrassatum | reverse complement strand
TTCTTCGTATAAAATTTTAATATTTTATTATATTTAATCATAAATATTCAAGAAAAAATAGAGTTAATAAAAAACGGATAAGATATGGGTATCTATAGTTCGGGTTTTACTTTACCTATATCTATATTTATTTTTTATGACTCAACCTATATTCATATTCATCGATTTTTACGATTTACTACCTATATCTAAATCTATTTAATAGGATAGTGCGAATATTAATCGGGTTGAAAATTCACTGTCATCCCTAATTGCATCCTTAATCTTCGTAAACAAACATGGGACTTCACTGTGTATGAATTAGAAGCCCATTTTCCTACCAAAAGTAAACTAACTCTTTAAAAAATTATTTAATCAAAGCAACACACGGATTGGCTCAAGGCGTTTCAGTTCGTTCTCTCTCTCTTTCTTCATCTCATCTTCTCTTGACAGAAACAGGACAGATAGGGGAGAGGAAGAGAAAGGAAGGACAGAACTAATACGATATTCTCCAAGGTACGACCCGAAGCTGACTCTCTGGCTTTTATCTTCGTATCTTCATACACTTCCATGATTCCATCTCTTGTTCTCAAATGGGTTTCCTGTTGTTTTTGGACTTCTGGTTTTTGTTTAAGGTCCTGGATAAACTGTTAGGTTCCCGTTAAAGAGGATAGTAAGCAAAATGTTTATCTTTTTCTCGAACACTCCCAAATTAAAAACAAAAACTGTAACCTTTTTAAGGGAGGCTCGAAGCTCGATACCTTTTTGTGTTTCTATTGGATCTTTCTCGTCCGAGGGAAGTGCTTATTACTAGATGTCTAAATTTGGCTGCTCTGTTTGAAAGAAGAAAAAAGCTTTCGTATTTGTGCTTTCTTTCAACAAATATTGTAAAGATTGGGTTTTTTTTTCATACAGATCTTTGAGGCTCGGGTTTGCCAGTCCAACTGCGATGACCAAATGGATCTGTACGGTGATTTTGCATGAGGGATAGATGAAGTTTAGATCTTTTTGTGAGCTAAATTTCGTATTAGGAGTTTGAAAGTTTTTTCCCTTTCTTCATAGATCTTTGAGGTCTTGTCCTCTTGTATATTCTGGAGATCTTTTCACCTATTGGACAAGCTTCAGGGTGGCTTCAAGTTCTGTAAATCTGAACAACTTGTTTCAAGTGAAGATATAGACCTCACCTGTGGTTGGTGGCTTTTCTTGGCAAGGTCCTTTTTTTTTTCAATATCGTGCAAAATGTGACCTTTTGGTTGGTTATCTCCTTTCTGAACATTTTCATGGAGGAGGATGAGTTGAGAGGAGGAAACTAAACCTTAGTATTCTTGAGTTTGTTAAGGGAAAAGATCCAATCGGGAGGTAAAAGTTGACATTCGAATACCAAGAGCATAGAGCATATCAGATGCTCTTGGTGAGTTTTGACCATTGGCAAATGAACATTTGTTTAAGTTGCTGCATCTTAGTTTGGCTGGTATTTTGGTATTACTTTGCATTTATGGTTATGTTCTCTATTTCCTTATTCAGTACCTCTATCTTTTGTTCTTGGTGTTTCTGATTCTGTAGAGCTGGTCATAACTCGTAAGTAATCTTCCTTTTGATCTCAATTATAGTTTTGTGTTGTATTCTATGTATTGGTCTTCATCAAGAACCATCTATTAAGGTGCAAGATTATGCAAAAAGTTGTGTGACTGATATGAAAGGCAAACTTATGAAGCTCTAGATCTGGTGATTTAGTAGATATTTTGTTTAGTTGATGATCATTTCTTGTGAATTGTTTTATTTTTCTTCCATGTTTTGATGTGTGCATCGATATTCAGATGCAGTCATCTTCAAGCGCAGCTTCCTCTATGGTGAAAAAGCAGGCAACTGATTTCAAATGTCATCTACCTAGCACACTTCAGGAGCCTGTAGACATTTCTTCTTTGTCCAGGCACAATGACTGCAGTGGGACGGAGGATATGACTTGCCAATGTACAGAAAACACTTGTAGAGAACTGGTGCTTTATGATCCTGTAAATAAAAATGGTGCTGTTGAAATTGAACCTTTTCCTCGACCTTTCCACTTCCAACCTCCAGTACTTGCGAGGCGCCGAACATCAAGGAGATCTAGGGGTTTCCCGCCAGTGGGGACTTTCACAGTTCAATGTGCCAACTGTTTCAAGTGGCGAATCATCCCAACAAAGGAGAAGTATGAAGAGTTACGCGAACACATCCTAGAGCAGCCTTTTTATTGTGAAATAGCTCGTGAGTGGCGGCCAGACATATCATGTGATGATCCAACAGACCTTTCTCAAGATGGCAGCAGGATTTGGGCTATTGATAAACCTAACATTGCTCAGCCTCCAAGTGGGTGGCAGCGGCTTCTACGAATTAGAGGAGATCGAAGTAGTAAATTTGCAGACGTGTAAGCATCTTCATATAAGCATAATCTCTTCAATTCACCAGCATTTCAGAGAACCAAAAGTCTCATTTCCCAATTACAAAGCAGCGATGAGCTTTTAGAATTGTCACATCTTTTTCATATGCACCATCAATTTGTTCTTTGTGCTGAGATCTTTTGTCTAACAATCCAGCTAGTTGCATTTACAATTTTGCTGTTGGAATGTAATCAGATACTATGAGGCACCAACAGGCAAGAGACTCCGCTCATTGACAGATATCCAGAAGTATGTAATTGATTGTCAAGTTCTATTTATTTTCAAATTTAGAACTCGATATATCTGCTTGCAACTTCCATTTCTATTTAAGTAGTTCAACCCAATATGTTATCACCTTGATTACACTAAGCTGTTTGAAGTTCTGTTTTGCAGTTACTTGATGGAACATCCAGAGTATCTGCAAGATGATGTAACTATGTCGCGATTTTCATTCCAAATCCCAAAGCCTTTGCATGAACGTCATGTAAGGAAGCGACAAGCTCTTAAGAGAACTTCATGTCAAAGTACTAGAGTTCTTCAACCCAACGAAGGTATGCAGAAGGAACTTGCCTAACTGAAATTATAACCTTATGTTTACTGATCATAGAACAGGTCACTATTATAAAGAGGCACTCGCCAGATAAACAATGCCTATGTTGTGTGACAGTAAGTGCCTTTACATGGACTGGTCCAGGTAATGGTGCAGGACCACAACTTGGCTGTTCATTGCTGTCTCCTCCACCTGACTTGACCATTCTCTGATTATTCTGACCAACTGGCAAAGAAGAAGCAAACACAAGGGGCCCCATCAATGATGTATAGTAGCAATCTAGCCTCTTCAAAGATGTACAGAAGTAATCCTGCATATGATCAACTCGAACCAAAGCTGAGCTAGAAGAGTATGTTCTGTCTGCATAGGTTGATATATGAGCTCCAGACCCCCTTTTGCATGGACCCTGAAACTTGTTTTACCTTGCTCTTGCTTTTCACTGTAAAAGAAAATTAAAATATGTTTTTTGTTTTTCCTTTCTGGACTTTTGGGGTTCTTATGAATCCTCTTATGGAAGACTTGCGTTCTAGTAGGTTCTTTAACGCACAAGAAAAGAACGACAAGAGGTAATTTATGTCATGTTGCTTAGAGCCAACTCAGGTATAAAGATGGTTGCTTTCAGAAATGAAGAACTCTTTTAGTTTGATTCTAAAAGCAAGAAGTTGATAAGCTGAAGCATATTGACATGTTAATGCTACGAGCAGGATCCAACTCAGACCTTCCAACTCTTCAGGGTTAAGTCTCACAAGGTTATTTTGGCAAATATGGACACATGCTTGTGAGTTGAACTGGAACCTGAATAATTTTCCAACTCTGTGGGAGACATTTGGGGCCAGAAAAAGGATAGAGTTTAGGTTCTTGAGGCAGGTTCAGACAGGCATATTCAGTACTTTTTTAAGGATGTCTCATTTCCTTTCTAAAGTTGTCAAACTTGGTTAATGGATGGATGGACGGGGAGAGGCACACATGAATTGATCCTCAATCATTCATGGGAGATTTATATAAAAAATCAGTAGCATAAAATTTGGAACACGCTAAACGGTACAGGTGATCCGTGCCCGCGTTCTCTGCATTGTGTTGATTTGTCTTTTTATTTTTATAATATTATTTTTTTAAGAAAATTATTAAAAAGTGGTTTAAAATAATTTATTTGTACGGGAAGGAAAAATATAATTAAACGAATTGGCCAACCTGGAACAGTTATAAACGGTTTTTTTAGTTCACTTAATATCGATCGACCAATGATTTTATAGAGATTCCATCGTGTTGACCCATCAATTCAGCAGATTCTACGGTTATGATTGAATCTCACAACACCATCTCATGTTTGGTTAGTTTATTAACATGGAATGACAATTGAGTAATTAAAACTTTCTTATTCTCCACTTACCCACGGAGTTTAATAATTCTTTTATATTGAAAATTTCTTACTCCTTTATTAATATCGGACCTCTTAAATTCTTGAAAAAGTCACTAGAAAGGCAAGTCTTCATGCTATTGCATCACAAGTGTAACAAAAGCAGGGTCAAATTACTGTATGTTGTTGATGGTGGAGAATGATGACACTAGTCAATGGTTTATATTCTCACGTTGTCATCTTCTCTAGTGGACTTAAAACCATACTTTCATCGCCCAACACATTAAACGGAAGAAGAAGACATCAACATGGGATCAGAGTGTAACCTTAAACAGAGAATTAACCATGGTGAAGGAAATCAATAGAAAAAGCAAGTCAGGTGGAGAGTTAGAGAGAGAGAGAAGGTGCATGTGTAGTACTCAAATGGTGAGGGCCAATGAGACATAACAGGAGAAGGGAAAGGAAGGTGAATGAAAAGAGAGGTAAAAAGGTAATGTAGAAGAGGATAAAGGTGGCAAAAGCTTAAGCATTTCTCAGAAGCTCGACAACATTACGAAATCTCATTAGCAATCACTACTTTTTTCTTCTTATTTTTACCGGTTTGTTGTTTCACTATCTACACTTTTCTCCAGCGACGTTGCTGACTTGCTGGAGTTTCCCGCTTCCCTATTCTGTTGACTAAGCCTTCCCAACCAACTTTTCTCTTTCCCATTTGAAGAATTTATGGAAAGCTTTCAACTTTCCTACTGGCCTGATCTGAGCTCACGAGGTTGCAGGAAAGATGGATTCTTTGAGTTGGTAAACCTACTGTAGTAGAGGCTTTTGGATCTTTACTACTTGTTTGAACTTCACTGGATAATAGAAATGAAGACACTGGTCGACTGTGCCGGAGGAGTACCCGCCGTCAACGCCAGTCTGAATCCAGGCGACGTCAACGCCACTCTGAATCCAGGCGAAGGTCATCTACTTTGTCTTATAGTTAGCTATTAAGAAATTGGACACAGTTGGTCTCTTGATTGCTATGTCTTGTTAGTTTCTAACCTGGCCAGTTTTTCTTGTCGCTTTTGGGTTTCTCCTTTTCTAGCTCTAGGAAATCTATGCCTGTAGGCTGTAGTAGTAAAAACTAAAAAAGCAAAATTCTTTTAGAATATAATTGAGTTGAACCTCTTTTCTCTTACCGTGCAAGACTCCATGATTTCCTTCTTTTTCCTGCGTTTTTGTTTTCCTGCAAGCCGTTTCCTTTCTCGGAAAGCAAACATTTAAGGAAAGAAGTTAAAAGATGAAAATGAAGGGAAACATGGTGGTGGCCAATATAGTGACTCGTGGGGATGATGATGATGATGCAGGTGGAGGAGGAGCAGAAAAGAAAAACAGGAACTCTGAGCTATGGCAAGCCTGTGCTGGACCGCTGGTGAATCTTCCCGCCGCTGGCACCCATGTCATTTATTTCCTTCAAGGCCACAGCGAGCAAGTTAAGTCTTTCTCTTTTCTTGTTTTTACTCGTTAATGTCCAGAAAGAAGAAAAAAAAGGAAGAAACGGTAATTACCAGCAACAGAATGGAGAAAAAGAGTATGACTTTATGTTTGTGGGATTAAAGACAAGTCCATTTCAGGACAACAGTCTAGTAATCAGTACATGCCTGGAAGTGTTTTGAGTTTTGGCTTTCAAATTTCAACTTGTGTCATCCCCAGTTTGCAATTTGAAAATTGTATGGGAACCGAAAAGGAAGGAAATGATTTTCCAATTAATGAATTTTTATCAAATTTATGCTGAGCTGGAGTTATAGCGGAACTTAGAAGATAAAGTCAATTACTCTGTGTCTCAAGAGAGGAATGAATTATGGATGGATGGAATCATGATTGATTGAATTGGGCTGTGATTTTGGTTTTTCTTATTTGAAGCAAGTTTAAGTCTTTAATGAGTGATATTAATGTTTTCAGGTTGCAGCATCTATGAAGAAGGATTTGGATGCTCAAATACCAAACTATCCGAATCTCCCATCAAAGCTTCTATGCCTTCTCCATGATGTGACCTTCCACGTATAGTAACTGTCTTTATCTAGCATATGTTGTATGAGTTTCCTGCTGTGTTAAACCTACCGTCTCTTTTCTTATATTTGATTCCGTAGGCAGACCCAGAAACTGACGAAGTTTATGCACAGATGAGCCTGCAACCTGTGCCTTCAGTAAGTTATTTCAATATGTAATATAGTTGAAAGGGGATGGAAGTCAAGTAGCTCTGGAAAGAAGATCGGACTATTCTTGTATAAATATCATATGCAACATGGAAGAAAAATCAAAATAGTATATATCCTTAAAATCTTTTCAGTTTCTGACTCCAACTGAAT
The DNA here is from genome assembly GCA_026546855.1 of Erythroxylum incrassatum. NCBI lineage: Eukaryota > Viridiplantae > Streptophyta > Magnoliopsida > Malpighiales > Erythroxylaceae > Erythroxylum > Erythroxylum incrassatum. The sequence continues at coordinate 276,883 of JANVCL010000213.1, read as the reverse complement.
TTATCAATATTTGCTTGCAGTATGACAAAGATGCTCTAGTAAGATCAGATCTTTCAATGAAGTCAAATAAACCACAAACTGAATTCTTCTGCAAAACATTAACAGCAAGTGACACGAGCACTCATGGCGGTTTTTCTGTTCCCCGACGTGCAGCTGAGAAGATTTACCCTCCTTTAGTAAGTGGTTTACAATTAGTGTAGATAGTCTTGTACTTGGATTGTTGTATTTGATGTTTACCTTTATTTAAATTTGAACAGGATTTCTCCATGCAACCACCAGCTCAAGAACTTGTAGCCAAGGATTTACATGATACTGTATGGACTTTTCGCCACATCTATCGTGGTAAGTTGATGTGAGGGCCAATGAGTTTTCTTGTTTGACGTCATAAGCTACTCTTAACACCCTAAGCAAATTCCCGGTTTCGCTAAACATAGGACAACCAAAACGTCACTTGCTTACAACTGGGTGGAGTTTATTTATTAGTGGCAAGAGGCTTTTGGCTGGTGACTCTGTTTTGTTTATAAGGTAACAGAAACTGACTTGAATAAATTGGATTTCTTATCAAAAGACCTTTATTTTGGTCTACTAAATTGCATATTTAACCTTCTGACTTGAACTTGGAACTTGAATTTAGGTCAAATGTACATCCAGTTATTGAGTTCAGCATGCATTTTTACTGTCAATGAGCTTTAATCAAAATCATGTAATTTATTTGAGTAGAGATGAAACGCAACATCTACTATTAGGCATCAGAAGAGCAAACAGGCAATCCACCAATTTGTCATTATCCGTTTTGTCAAGTGATAGCATGCATATTGGGATACTAGCTGCTGCAGCCCATGCAGCTGCAAACAGTAGTCCCTTCACGGTGTTCTATAATCCAAGGTGAATCGCTTTCTAGTATTTCCTCCACAGTTTCTCGAAACCTAAATGTTTGACACTTGATAAATGCATGCGTAGAGCTAGCCCTTCAGAATTTGTCATCCCTTTAGCAAAGTATTGCAAGGCTGTATGCAGCAACCAAGTTTCTCTTGGCATGCATTTTCGAATGATGTTTGAAACTGAAGATTCAGGAACAAGAAGGTATGTTACTCCGGCACTATTGATCACTCTGACATATTAGTATCTTTGTACTAGAGAAGATGGGTAGAATTTCTTTCTGGCACTTATCTTATTGATATCAACTGATTGGTCTATATACTGCATGGTTATTGAAAATTGGGAACTTTATAAACTTGTTGATTCAAGAATTTACTTTATGTTATTATTATCGTTCAAATAACTCAAGAACTGAGGAAAGCATCTCTTCTGCAGGTATATGGGTACAATTACTGGTAAAAGTGACTTTGATCCACTAAGATGGAAGAATTCACAATGGCGTAATTTGCAGGTGAAAATTGTGGCACGTTTGTTGTTGTCTATTATGGCAGGTTTACCTGGCATGTGTCGACCATTATGATAATATTACTTTTCAATATTAGGTTGGTTGGGACGAGGCTACAGCTGGAGAAAGGCGTACTCGAGTGTCAATGTGGGATATTGAACCAGTAACTGCTCCATTTCTTATATATCCTCCTTCATCCTTTAGATCTAAGTGTCCAAGGCAACCTGGAATGGCAGGTAAAACAAATTGGCTTCCAATTTTGGCCTTAGCATATCATTATATTCTTTAAACTCATTTTAACTATATGGATATCGTTTGAGTTCTAGGTTTATATGTTACCCAAATATTAACCTTTGATGCATCCTAACTTTCTTGAATGCTTGTTGTCCCTTGCCAGTTTCAATTCTTATATGACCTTTCTTGAATGTGCCTTCACAAAAGAACGTCCCATGATAGATTTTTTCTGTACCAACTTCCACAATCAATTAATTGAAAGATTCTTTTGTCTGTTTCACTGATTGATTTTTAAGGCCCTGCATATGATTTTTAGGTAGCAAGGGTCTTAACTTTGATTCAGCCTTAAGGATACTTATAATCTTCTCCTTCCATTAGACAGAAAACAAAACATGCCGAAGCTTCTAAATTTCTGAGTTATTTTTAGAGTGATTCTGACTCGCCTTCTATGTTTGTCTTTCTAGACGAGAATACCTCTGATTTGGACAATTTATTCAAAAGGACCATGCCTTGGCTTGGTGATGATATCTGCATGAAAGATCCTCAGGGTGTACCTGGCCTAAGCTTAGTACAGTGGATGGACATGCAGCAAAATACTTCCCTGAGCAACCCAATACAGTTGAATTATGTGAAATCCTTGTCAGGATGTGTCATGCAAAACCTTGCTGGGAGTGATATTTCCTGTCAGACGGGCTTGCCAGCACCACAAATACATCAACCAAACAGCTTACTGCCTCAGCAAGCACAACAACTTTGATCAGCTTCCCAATCTACCATCCTTACTGAACCATACAGGCTCAGTTATACAACCACAGCAGCAGTTGAGTGATAGTACTAAACAAGCAAGGCAAAATTCAACGGTTCAGACTCTACCTTTAGCTAAAGCTCAATCCCAGATTCTGCACCCTCAAACTCTGGTTCAAAGTAATATCATTCTTCAACAACTGTCGTCTATTGAAAACCAGCGGCTATTTGAAAATCTTCCTCAAAGCATGCAGCAGCAGCAGCACATAATTGGTCACAAACAACAACAAGGCCTACTTCAATCCCATTTGTCCGATCAAGTTAATCAACAATATCCGATGCCTGGCAGTCAGATTCACCTTCAATTGTTGCATAAGCTTCAGCAACAAAAAAAATCAATTCTAGCACAGCAGTCCGTAATGCAGCAGCCCATTCAACTTCAAGATCCACAGAAGCCACTGTTAGGTGCATCTTCCATGGCGTCTAACCAAATACTAGAAATTCCACAAGCAACACCCAATTCAACCCCTCTTTCAAATGCTATTCAACAGCAGTGGACAAGGAATATCAACCAAACTAATACTCGTGTCTCTCATCCACCTCAGCAACCAAATGTTCAAGTACAGCATCCAGGCACACTGTCCGAAATGCCTGGCCTTATGGGACATCTCCCATGCTCCACAACCACTCAGATAAATGCTGTTGGTGGCAGCATACTCGCTGCAACTGCTGGGGCTGGGCAGTCAGGAATTACTGATGTTGTCCCATCCTGTTCTACTTCACCCTCCACAAACAGTTTTCCAAACATGGTTTGACCATTGATGAGCAGTCGTGCCTACCAAAGTACAATAATGGGGGAGGATATGGCACAATCTACTGCCACTGTCTTGAGTCCCAATGCCTTGGATAATATGTCCTTGAATGCTAGTCTGATTCGAGATCTGCAGCAGAAATCTGATGTTAAGTCGTCATTATATGTCTCCAAAACACAGACTCAAGGGAATTTTCTGCCACAAACATACTTAAATGGTGCATCCACCCACACAGAATATTTGGATGCTTCTTCCTCTACTACCTCAGTTTGCCTTTCTCAGAGTGATCCTCTTTTGCCGCAGAATAACAACTCTGCATATAACCTTCAGCCCTTGTTGCTGAGAGACACTAACATAGATGGAGAAGTCCATGCAGATCCCAGGGATAATATTCCATATGGGGCTAACCTCAACGGACAATTAGCCTTGCCATCAAGTTCTGATCAGTTGTTGAGAAAGGGCAGAGCAGGGTTGAGAAAGGATATCCCCTGCCATCTCTCTTCTGGAAGCATGCTTGCCAATTGTGAAAACTCCAAAGATCCTCAGCAGGAACTTTCATCCTCAATAGTTTCTCAGTCATTTGGAGTTCCAGGTATGGCATTTAACTCAATCGACTCCAACATTGGTGCTAGCAACTTCTTGAATAGAGGTGCTTGGGCTCCTCCTCCTCAATTTCAGCACATGCGGACATATACAAAGGTTTGTTTTGTCTATGGGATCCCTATCTCTAAACGTATGTGTAGCCATTTATGTTGTTCTTACTTATGTGTACGTACATTTAAAATACTAAGCTGGTCATTATTATTTCAAGGTGTACAAACGTGGAGCTGTTGGAAGGTCTATTGACATAACCCGTTATTCTGGTTACGATGAGCTTAAGCATGATCTAGCTCTAAGATTTGGCATAGAGGGACAATTGGAAGATGGACAAAAGATAGGATGGAAACTTGTTTATGTGGATCATGAGAATGATGTCTTGCTTGTGGGGGATGACCCGTGGGAGTGAGTTCCTTAAATACTATCATACTTCATTTCTCATTACCTAACTCTAAACTCTTTTTGTGCGATTATTGTCAAGTCTGGTAAGACCATAACCATTGAATTGGCTTCATTTTGCTTACCTTCTCATGGCTTTGGATATTCAGGGAGTTTGTAAATTGTGTTCGGTACATCAAGATACTATCCCCTCAAGAGGTTCAGCAAATGAACATAGATGGTGATTTCGGGAATGGTGTCCTTTCAAATCAAGCATGCAGTAGTTCTGATAATGGCAATCCATAGTCAAGTCTACCAGTCCTCCTTCTGACCCAGATTTGTTTTAGGATCATGTTCACAACTTTCTGTTTGGTGTATTCTATGCTAAACCAAGGTTTTTATCTCTTGCTGGCTTGCTAAATGAGTTAAGAAATTCGAACATTCTCTGTCAGCTCGCCTGCAGTAGCAGCAAGTGGATTACGTCGCAACTTGTTATATGGAGCCTTATTTTTTAAGCTTGGTCCAGTTCCAAACAGGAAGACATACAAGAAGAAGCAGTTTCAAGCCACACAAAATCCTTAATAGGTCTTAGATCATTCTAGGGATCTGTTACAGGTCTTGTGGGAAAACCAAACCTCAAAAGTTAGCTCAAAGAATGAGTGAGCCTATAAGCTTATAAACTCCACATCCGCCTTAGATCATTCGATCATGTCAGCTTAGTTAAGAAATCAATGAGTTGTATGCTTCAACTAACTTGGTGAGGTTCTCGTATTCATATTCAACCGCTCTCGTTTTTTCTTGCGAGCACTCAAAGGTAATACCTTTTGGGGCTATATATGTTTACATGGCAACGAAGAAAGCAGGAAAAAGTTGTATGGCCTAGTTTTGTGCGTACAGAATTGTAATCTTGTTCATTTTCTTTGTAATAGAATTGCCACTGTTTCAGAAGTTGCAAGGCTGACATTGGAGATCCTCTTCTTTCTGTCTTTCATTCAGGGAGCTAGTTTTGCAGTGCTGATCCAAATGACGGATCTTTCAGAAGTATCAAGAAAATATCAGAAGCGGAAGCTTTGAATGATTTTCTTACTGCACCCAACTAGAGATGCCATTTTACCGAAGCAGAAGTAATTCCATTAAAAATAAACATTGAGTCTCATTAAGAAAAAACAACATTTCTCAAATCCTATTTGACAAGTAAGAAGATCTTAGACTTGAAATGATATGCAGAAGGTTTTGACATTTCTCTGGACATGAAGTAATGGGGTGAGCTCATCCTACGATTGGTTCAAGCACAACTGTAGAATGGTTTGCAATGTGCAAGCTAAACTGCCCTCCTTTTTCGCTCACATCAATTTTCTCTACTCCTGGAGGAGTCTTCATCTCAAAGTTGGATACCAACTTGGCAATGACGATTCCAAGAATTGGCAATGCCAGTATGATACCTGGACAGCTACGTCTCCCAACTCCAAATGGTAAGTACCTGAAATCAACCTTTCCTCCGGCAATTGCGTCTGTGCCAGTTTCTTCTTCAAAGAAACGTTCCGGCCTGAACTCTTCTGGGTCCTTCCACCATTTAGGATTGTTGGCCAGCCACCAAGCATTCACTACCACCTTGGACTCTTTAGGAATTGTATAACCTCCAAGCTTTGCTTCTTGGAGGTTCATATGGGGGACCAACAATGGAATTGGAGTATGCAACCTTAGTGTCTCCTTCACTGTGGCTAGCAAGTAAGGTAATTGGTGCAGGTTTGATTCCATTACAGGTTCTCCCTTTAGAACAGCTTTGATTTCATCCCGGAGCTTTCTCTGGACAGTAGGATGGTTGACCAGCTCTGCTATAGCCCACTCCATAGACCATAATGTTGTCTCTATGGCTGCAACATTGATGTTTTCCACAATATAAAGAACATTTTCTTCAGTAATCTCTCCTTTCATTTGAGCGTCTATTATATAATCAATGGCACAGCTTATTTTATGATTCTCTCCATTGGCAGCCATTATTTTCCTGCAAAATCAATGATAAACTCAGACTATTATCCTTTTGCAGGACCTTCAGAAAAGCAAAAGAGATAGTTAATACTCCCGAGTTCTGATAGAATCAGTCATGCACGATACTTAACTGGTGTTATAAGAGAAAATCACAAGTAGTTACCTCCTTTCCTCGATAAAATAGTTGTTGAAGAATGCCAACCTCCGTTTTTGCAAATCCCTGCACTTGTCCAGGTACCCTCGTAAAAATGGCCTCAGGATTGGAATGAAATCTCCATAATTGTACTCAAAACTCTGAGCCAACCGGCTTCTTTCAGAGTTGAACTTGGTGGATTCAATGAACAAAGGATCCTCCATAGACCTAAATCTTGCATCAAACATCATGCCATACATGATATTGTACAGCATCAACTGTAAGCGTCTCCTGATAACAATCCCCTTGATCCTTACATTCTCATCAACCTTCAAGTCACCAACCACTTCGTCCATCTCTTTCTCCCACATGATGCTGTATTGGTGCACAACCTTGTTGGTGAAAAATGGCAGTGTCATAATTCTACGCATCTTCCGCCAATGATCCCCATAGGTTGTGAACACCATGTCTTGTCCATTGTCTGTGAAGATATCAAACACTACATTACGTGGTCGAGACCCGAACTCTACACCTTGAGTGTGTAGGACTTGGTTGGCTAACTCGGGGTCCGACACGACAGTCAAATTTCTGACACCAAGTTTCAGTAGGAATACGGGTCCATAGACTTGTGACATGGAGGCCAGAAGACGGTGGTTAAGATCATTGCCAACTTGAAGCCAATTGCCAAATATTGGAATAGCAATAGGCCCTGGAGGGAGGTTTTTTGAGTGGTTATAAACGAGACTAAACAAGTATATAATAACTAGAGGAAGGATCAAGAAGGTGACTGGTTTTAAGAGAACAAACTTGGAGAATGACAAAAGAGCTAATGTAAAGAGAATACAGAAGATTGACTTCGTTCCAAACCCCATCTTGAGAGAAGAAGAAGAGTTTGTAAGCTTAGAGTTGAGAGACTAAACGAATGGAAAATGGCATATATAGAAGAGGAGCAAGAGGAGGGCCTGAGGTAGGTGCACAATGGTTTCAGGAGAATCCATGGGCTAAACAAGGATACAAGGTAGGAGGGGAAGGAAAGAGTTATAGATACGTTTCCAAGTCAAAATTGTTGGATGGTTGAACTTTGAAAACGCGAGCTTCAACACTTGGTATTTCCAATGTAAACATGTTAAACTAATACAAACATATGCTCAAAGTTGGTGAAATTCAACAAAGAACAGTTAGTTCCTTTCGCCGTCTTCTAAAGTTTGGTGCTGCTGTGAAACTACTTGGCGCTGCTAATGCGAGTAGGTGAGTAGGGGGGTAGATTGTGATTGTTTAAACAGCTGATCGGTCATGCATTTCCTTACGGAAATTGAAAATAGACTTCAAATTGCACATTACACTTGTATCTTTTAGCAGATAAAAGGAAGTTGCATATGGAATGCTCCTCTTCTAATGAAAGGATGCTGAACGTTCAAGAAAAGTATTACACCAGTTTCAGAAATTTGCAGTTAGAAAATAAAACAAATGAATGAGAGTTGTTCATTTCTTCATAATCTATCAATCATTTGAGTGTCTCTCCGGTAAGTGCTTAGGGAGATTAATCAATGAAGTTCAATGTTTTTTTGTTACACAAAACAGCAGCAAGAGAAACACAGCAAAGACAAAAAGTATTAGTTGCAATTGTATTTATTAGATAATGGATGATTGTAAGCTCATAATACATACGATGTCTCGGATAAACATTATATGACTCAGCCAACCTTTGTCCCGAACAAGCTCAAAACTCTGCCTCTTCCAAGAACCTGAGATGTGCAGACCACCACCGGCTTCAATGCTCCCAAAAATATCTACTGCCGATGATTCATGCTTTATTTCACGTTTTATTCTTTGTAGTTTATACACATATATATAGCTGTGTGTATATATAATATAGAGAATGGTTCTAAGCTGCTGCAACCCCAGCAAAGAAGACCTGCGGTGAGGAACAGGGAGACATGGAGTAATCGCGAGCTTTAATGCCTCCTGACCCACATTTTTCTCTATAATCTTCGCTTCTGATTTGCTTGTCGCGGCATTCTGCACTGCAAAAGCCCTTTTCACCCCTGCAAAAAACGTCCATTTTTTTTGCTTTATCAGTGAAAGCTTCATTTGAGGTCTCAAATGAATATATCTCTATCGCTACTATAATATCCCACCACCCAAGACACAACCATGTCCACATAAACCAAAAACCAAGAAAAGAACCACCGACAGACTCTCAAGGCAAAGAAAATTTGTTTCTTTAGGGTTAAAGAACACTCCCATGGAAGTTCCAAACCTAGAACTTTTTGGTCTTTTGGACACAGGGTTTCTACTCTTAATGGGACTGAAGCTAATCTCTAACCTCCTGTACTGACCTCCATAAGATGATTCACAGACCAATGATGGTCAAATTAGTTGGCTCTGCTTTTCTTTTCTTGAAAACTGGTTCCACAATAAGACTTGTTTGTTGCACAAAAACAAGACAGGAAAAGAGATCCTATGCAGAATTTATCTGTGATATTGAATTTGTTGATCGAAATCTGGGAAGAATATAGATCCTATGATTAAGTCATGTTGAGGATACTGCATAGTTAACGATCTAATTCCACAGAAGTTCGATCAATAAATGGAATTTTCTCAACCAAAAATGCTAGCTGAAGCTGACATTCAAACGACAACTTTGACTTTCCCAGTTTACAAAAAAGGAAATAAAAACTGAAACCAAACGATGAGAGTAACCCAATATCCAATCCAAAAGCTACTCCAGATTGGCAGATTCTATGTATGATCTACAATTAAGGAAGCTAGGTAAGCCTATAAACTGAATTATATCGCACAATTCACAGGCCCAAGCAGTTAAAAGGAGAAATGGCGGTACCTGTACATGAAAACGTCCAACCCATGAAGCAGCTTGTTGCATAGATAGCAAGAACTCAAGAAATCGTTAGTCCACAACTCTCCCGTCTCATCACCACCACGACTGCGACGTCCATCAATATTCATGGTCGTCGGTGGCGGTGGCGGCGGCGGCGATGAAGAAGCATAAAACAGTCCAGGACTGACGTCAAAAACACTCACTGAATCGTCAAATCCATGGTAAACATGTTTCTTAATCACATTATTCCCAACGTAAGAAATAACACAGGTATAGCTCTCGTCGCTCTCGTCCAAAACAATACCATCTCTTTCTAGATTCAGCAGCCCAACTCCCCCCCTAAAATTAGCTGCGGGTTTAGCTAAAGACACTATTTTGATTGGGTTAGAAGTTGTAGACAACGCCAAGCTCGTAACTTTAGCAGATTCATGGTTGATTGAACCGTTCATTGCAGCCACTATGCCCAACCCAACACCACCATCCTCGAAAGTCCTCGGTGATTTAGACTTATCAATGGAAAACGATTCAGTTAATGTATTGAAGATGGAAAGATTGATGGAGGGTCGTCTTTTCTCCATCTTTTGGACAAATTGAGACATGGGTATTTCTTCAAAATCAGTTTTTTGGAGCTTAAATTAGGAGATTCGAAATGGGTTTTGGTTGAAGACGTAAAAGGAGAGGCCTATGAAGTTTGAACTCTTCTGTAACTGAAGAGACGAGATACAGATGTACAAGAAAGAAGATTCCAAATAGATACTCCTTGAAACTAAATCTAAGGAAGATTATAGAGAATTTTAAGGGACTCACAGTCGCGGAGGTGGACTCGACACACACAGACACTGCTAGAGAGAGAGAGAGAAGTTGCCTTTTCAGGTGACTTCTTCTCTGGTCTCTGCAAGACAGTGGTGTCAGAAGCAACAAAGTGTGAGGAAATGAATCCCTTAATAAGCTCTTCTTAAATAATCAGAAAGATAAGGTTCTACTAATTTTTATTTTCTTTTAGTGTGCTTCATTTAGTTTTATATGATCATTTATATTTTTGACTCTATTTGGCACTAATTATTTCAACTGAAATTACTGTTTTTATCTGTGACAAGTAAAGTTATGTATTACTAAATTTTTATAAATTTTGCGACTTAACAAGATTTATTCTGTTATTGTTTATTATTCTTTTTTTAGTTATTTACATGCTTTTAGTTGAGCAATTGAGAAAAAAGGAGACCTACAATCTTTGGTTGAGCTGAAACTTACCAATTTAATACAAATGTTATCAATTACATAAAAAAAGTAAGTGCATAATATTGTGCTTTCCCATTTTTCTAAAACAAAATATAATTCATTGTTATTTTTATTTTGGATGTAACCACTTCTTAGATTATTACATGTCTAAATATTTAATATTTAGAACAAAAATATCAAAATAAAAGAAAGAAAAGGAATCTCATTGTTTGATATTTTTCACAACAAGACAACACGTTCACTCAAAAGCTTTGATATGAACATCTAAATATATATGTTGTGCATGGAAGGGAAGTGAAGGTAAGGCAACCATGCTCTTGATCTAATCATTAAAACATATGGTTCCAATATTCACATAGAATAAAGCTATGCATTTATTGATCCAATAATTGAAGCATATGGCTCCATTATAAACATATAGTAAGCTATGTATTTATATGAAAAATAACAAATTCCTTTAAGGTTTCAAAACTAGGGACATACCACATGCTATGCTAGTGGGGGCAAGCAAACAACAAAAGAAAGCTACATGGAAATTCACTAGCTAACTCCCAAACCTAAGTCACTCCATTGCTTTTTCTTAATATAAAATCTCTCTTGTGCACTACCCATCTATGTTTATATTAATATGCATTTGTTCTCTAATGTTTTCTAACCAATTTGCGAATTATTAAATTCACACACACTTATGTCTAATCGGCATACTTGCCAATAAGCTTTCGATCTACCGGCACTACATTTTCTCCCCTTTTATGTAACAAATCTGTATTTTGGTTAGTAATTACCAATGAACCTAATCAATGACAAAGAATAAAACAAAACAAAACAAAAAGATGCAAGTGGAAAGCACATAATTTTACTGTTTCTGGTGCTCGATGGTTTTTGAGTCTTGTCAATGACAACACAGAAACAAGAATCAAAAAGAGAAAAGAGTATAATATAGCTAGTGGGTGATCATAAAATGCCTCATAAAGTTCAAATTGTGGTCCATTGATATTATATGCATACACACATCATTGCTTAAAGTTGAATGAAATCATTTCCATGCATATTCTCATTGAAAAGAAAGCCTAAAAATCTACTTTTTTGTTCAATTTCTCATTCTAACCATTCATTTTTTTAATCCATGCAGAGGCCATTAACAATCTACCAGGCATATTCTCACATCTGTATCCAACTTAATTATCTGTGTATCACACACTAGTTCAACTAAACATTAGTTGTAACCATACACCTAATTGAACATTTGATCTATAATTTATATATGTATTGTAAGTTCATAGTATATGATTATCCAAAACCCTAAACACCATATGATCTAAATTTATATTATTGTAACTGTTGCTAGATCAACAACCCAACAATTCATCAAAGCATTTGTGTCTCTTTGGTTAGTGTTCTTAAATATCATTCCAATTAGTGGTGAAACGTTTTCTAATTGGAAGATTCCTTGCTATGATGTATCTAAGTTGGGAATTTGGTGTTGGACCTACAAGAAGGAATAAGGAGGTGGGCCTTAAGATAAGATTTAGGGATTTGTGCATTATTAATGTATTAAAATTTGTGAGTAGGTTGTTATCTTAGGTACATGCACTAAATACTAGGCAAGTGGAGCTTTTGTTTGTATCCTCCAAAATATCTGCATAAAAAAAATCTTAACTTCATGACTAAATAAAGCTATTCAATGTGAATAATCACATCTCCTCCTCTAATATTAGTGCCTGAATGAATTTTTAATAAATACCTTGTTTAGTCACAAAAGTCTTTTTAAAGATAAATAAGTATTTTGTAGTAAAATAAAAAATAATTTATATTAAAAAATAATATAAATATGATTAAAAGTATTTTTTATTTTTATATTATTAGTATGAAGCTCTTTTAAATTTTTTTAAATAACAACTAAATAGTTAACTAACTTCTTTAAAAAGTTATTCTCGTAAAAAATCTACAGGAAAAAATTTTATTGACAAAAATTTTACCGGTATAAGTCCAATTAAACAATTTAATAAGAGAACGAAAATTGAAATTTGCCTTTTCCACTCTAGAACTTCTATCTATCTTCTATAGGTAAAGATTGTGATATTGAAAAGGATTGAATAACATATCTAAGAACCATTAGAGAGAACAAAAGAGAAGCTGTAGCGTCCTTTCCTTTTAATCCCAAAAAAAAAAAGAGAAAGAAAAAAAGAGAAGCTACCCCGCTTTTGGTTACTCCTCCAAACCTTCATCCACACATAATTGATTAGATTGACTGGTCTCCTTCGTACCCTTTGGACCACAATGTAACGAAGTGTACACCACAGGAACATATGAAGTAGGCAAGCTTTAATACAAACAAGAGCCACTTCAGATATTTGTATCTACTATGCATGACATGGCATTTCCTTGGAGAAGTTTCCAACTTGGTTTTCTGTTTTCAAAATACTATCATCAATCCAACACATCCCATCAGAACATAACCCCACAGTGATGTTTACGAGTTGAACTCGATCGATATGTGCAAAAGTTATACCTATCAACCTTAGCTGGCGATACCATCCTTGACCCAACATCACGATACTTAGATACCCATGCACGCGTACACGCATGCATGAGACACTTGAAGATGGTGAGATACAGAGAGGACCCATTAATGAAAGATATGGTAGCAAGTAACTGAGGCTTAGACCCAAATGTATTCCTCCACGTATGTGAGACGAAGCCCAAGGCCCAGTTAACACGGATGAGGTTACGCAAGACAAGTCATTGGCGCAATGTAAAGATTGCTTCTTTGGAAGTTTGTCCTTGTGCTTATCTGAAACTTAGTCCAACCGTGTTTTTCATTTCAAGAAGCCTCTTTTGAAGTGATTTGACGTGTAATGCGCGTGTGCTGTGTTGGTTAGCAAGAAATGGTAGCTGCTTCAGTGAGTGTGGGAGCTGCAAACCCTCCATTTCTCGTTGGGCATCTTAAATGGAAGAGCTTTAAAGTTTTCTGTAATCAGAGAGATCCATCTTGTCGAGCTTTAGCACGCAAGGTATACAATTTCTCTATGGCACTCGTATACTGGAAACACAAAATTTTCTGTGTTTTTATTGATTGTCATTTTGAATTTCTCTTAAGTGTTTTCTTTTTTAGGTGGATATTGGTTGGAAGACTTGTAGAATCTTTAGACTTCACCGAGACCAACTTGTTGATCTTGTACTCATAATCTGCTTATAGTTTATGTTTTCGTGTTCTACTGGTGTCCTTTATATATGAAGTAATGAATTTGTGATTGTGTCTAGAACAGATCACAAGGAAGTTGAAGGTGGATGAAAACATTTGTGCAAAAGAATATATTGTAGGTTGTGAATCAATTATACAATCTCTATGTAGAAAAGGAATGCCTCTTTTAGCTGAGGAGATTTTAGTAGAGATGAAAGTGGAAGGGTTCGTGCCAGACAGAGACACCTTATCGGCTGTGATGCTTTGCTATGCCAATAATGGCCTTTTTGCTCAAGCACAAGCAATTTGGGAGGATATGTTACTTAGTGCTTTCGTACCTAGGATTCAAGTAGTATCTGAACTGATGGATGCTTATGGGAAGGTGGGTCTATTTCACAAAGTAACTGAAATTCTGGAGCAGGTCTGTTCAAGAGACTTCAACTTCATACCTGAAGTTTACTCAGTTGCTATCTCTTGTTTTGGAAAGGGAGGACAGCTTGAGTTGATGGAAAGTACGTTGAAGGATATGATCTCTAGGGGCTTGCCAGTTGATTCTGCCACTGGAAACGCCTTTCTCATGTATTACAGCTTTCACGGTTCTTTGATTGAGATGGAGACTGCTTATGGTCGCCTTAAAAGGTCTAGACATCTCATAGAGACTGAAGGTATCAGAGCAATGTCATTTTCATACATAAGGAAAAGAAAGTTTTTCACGCTAGGTGAGTTCCTCAGGGATGTAGGTCTTGGTAGGAGAAATGTTGGCAATCTTTTATGGAACCTGCTGCTTTTATCATATGCTGCCAAGTTTAAAATGAAAAGTTTGCAAAGGGAATTTTTGACGATGTTGGATGCTGGCTTTTGTCCTGATATCACTACATTCAATATACGTGCTCTTGCCTTTTCAAGAATGTCTTTGTTTTGGGATCTACATCTTAACCTTGAAAACATGATATACGAAAAGATTGCTCCTGATCTAGTGACCTATGGTTCTGTTGTTGATGCATATTTGGATAAACGACTATGTAGAAACTTAAATTTTGCTCTCAACAGATTGAACAAGGAAGATTCTCCTACTCTAGGTACAGATCCTTTCGTGTTTGAGGCTCTTGGTAAAGGTGACTTCCACTCAAGCTCTGAGGCTTTTATGGAGTACAATAATCAGCATAAATGGACCTACCAAAAACTCATTACAATATATCTTAGGAAACAATACCGAAGTAATCAAATCTTTTGGAACTGCTAATTTTCGGTCTCATGAATTTACTAACATATCCTCGCCAGTTGAGACATGTTAGTATGTAAATCCTGGAGCTGATACTTCATTTTCAGTATTAAGGTATTAGCTTTCTCCCAGATATGTGCATATTAACAGATGCCGATGTTGACATGGTCCAGTTATTTGATCCATATGGTCAAAAGCTGTCTCTTAGGCAAGATGAATACAGGAATTGCTTAGTTTTTTAAACTTGGGATTGGATCCACTTTGGGATAAAGCTGACATTGGGAACTGGTGGGGCAAAGATCTTATTAAGGATCTGTTTACCACCAGGAGGAAACACGCCCAAAGATCAGTGACTTTGAAAAGCGCATGGTTATCTGGCATAATTGCTAGTAGGGAATGATGATTATTAGTCACTGGATTGATCATGGTGTGAAATCTGACAGTTCCATTCTTCTGAATTGGTTCCAGGACTTTGACAAGTCTATATTCTATCATGGGAATCATACCTTTCTGTAGAATTGTGAGCATAGAACTGTCTTAAATTTTGTATAAAATCATTGAGACATGAAATGAGTTTCATCAATATGTAGAACATATCCTCAATGCAGGCATGAAATGACCAACTAAAGAATTTGACTGCTCTATTGGCTCCTCAATAACTGCCACTTTGGACTGGATTCATCAGATTTAGTGCTTCAGGGCATGTAGAAAAACAAATCCAGGATTTGAATACATCATCTTTACAAGGACTAAAGTTGTTGCTGAAACTTTCTTCTATTTTCTTCCTCCATAAGATGATGAGCTAGAGCGACTCCTTCAGCTATCATTTCCAGATTGAATGTCACTCATTACTTCCTAGAAATGAAACAAGGAAATAAATTAATCACTCATTACTTCCTAGAAATGAAACAAGGAAATAAATTAATCTTAAATGTTCACGTTACCAATAGGTGTTTGTGCGGTGCCATGAGATTTTGTAAATGCTGTGTTTTACATAAGTTAGTCACTAACAGACTTTTGAAGTTAAGCAACTTTTTGAGTGAACTTACTGTTGTGGAAACACTACTCTGACTTAGTGAGCTTCCTGTGCTGCATGCAAACATGAGGTTTGGCATATGTTCTTCGGCAAGATCGCTCAGGCTCTAAAGCTCTGGCAAGACTACCTTTCCAAGATCTGGCCTGTCTTTCCGTCGCAGTTCTGCACATTGCAGAGATAATTTGGCAAACTTTATGGCCTCTTCTACAGGCCAGTATGGAACATCTGGGTCAGGTATCTCAGAAAAAGTTCCTTTTTCAATCGCTCTTTCAACATGATGAGTTACACCCATCAGTGGCTTGTCCGTTATTATTTGTAGTAGCATGACACCAAGTGAGTAAATATCTGATTTGGTCCCAAGCATTCTGGTTTGCTGATATTCAGGATCAATATAACAGAATGTTCCAGCTGTTGGTGTCGTGCGGTATTGAGTAACACTGTTGGCGACAGATGGAGGAACAAGCCTTGCCTAGCCAACATCGCTAATCTTGCTGACATAGTTTCGGTCAAGCAAAATGTTGCCAGGTTTTAGGTCGCGATGCACCAATGGTTCTGGCTTAGTTTGATGAAGAAACGGAAGGCCAGTGCCTATTGCTGCAGCTATACGGAGCCTTACTTGCCAAGAAAGAGGTGAATCCTCTCTCGTCTAAATAAACGGTCATCTAAACTTCCATTAGCCATATGCTTGTACACTAAGCAACCATACTCTGGGCAGGCTCCAAGGAGGAGAACCATGTTTGGGTGTCTTATGCAAGGTAGAACTTCCACCTGCAGAGAAATTTGAAGCCTGAAGAATTTTCTTTTTCATTCAAGCTAAAGTTAGTACACAATTCACATTTTATGTGGTTTTTACTTGAAAAACTCATTAACCAGATAGCTTTGATGAATTTTTAGCTATTTCCTAAATTTGAAAGCCAGCAAATTATGACGAATGTGTGTACATAAGAATCCATGTAGAAATTTCCAAACCTCTTGCTGAAATTGTGCATGTCCATGAGCTGCATCTGGATGCAGAACTTTTATTGCAACTGATGTATGATCCAGATAACCAACTGGATCATACCCTCCTTTCCCTATCTTTAGAGAATTTGAGAAGTTCTCTGTTGCTAATTCAATCTCTTCAATAGTGAATCTCCGGTATCTAATGTTCTTATTCCCCAATGACTGTATTGCCTTATTCTTCTCCTCTGCTTCCCTGAAAGCTTTCATTTCAGCTTTCATTTTTTTTGTGAATTAGAACGAGTTTGAATCGGGCTTGTTCTAATGAACCCGCTCTTGCCTCGATTCTTCCCAATGTTTGGAACTCAAGGGAGTTGCCTACCAAGAAAGTGTTTTGATAATTGTCTGATATCTTTATTCATGAAAATAGTTGGCCTCTTATAACGAAGCATACATATTCAAATTCAAAGGCATTAGAAAACTTGCCAAAATAAACTTCTACGAAATAAAGACTATCCAAATTGATTTGAGAATAACATTTGTACGCTCAAATTCAAAGGCATTAGAATACTTGCCAAAATAAACTTCTACGAAATAAATACTCTATCCAAATTGATTTGAGAATAACATAAATCATGCAAAGATAATTGACTAAATCTTTTTTATATAAACTAGCCATAGTCAGCTCACTCAATCCCCCTTGTTACGCCTCTGATAAAATTTTCCAATAAAAGAATCCATAACATTACCCTCCCCTTTGAAAAAGAGCTTGTCCGCAAGCTCGAAAGTTGGATAAGAGTTGCGAAATTCATCGAGTGGTTCCCAAGTAGCGTCACATTTTGCTAGACTAAACCATTGGACCAATACTTCCCACAAATCACGATTAAGGCGAGCTCGAACAACAGCAGAAGGAACCGGAGAGGTTTGACCATCAATGATCGGTGGTAATGGCACCACTGAAGAAGATTGATCACCATTAAAAGGCTTGAGAAGGGAAACATGGAACACATTATGCTTTTTGCAATTTTCCGGCAAGGCTAATTCATAAGCCATACTCCCAATTCGTCGAACAACTGAAAAGGGCCCATAAAACTTTGCTGCCAATTTGTGTCGCACAGCTCTTGGTAAAGATTTTTGGCGATGCGGATGTAGGCGGAGCCACACAAAGGTGCCTGGAGAGAACTCTAACATCCCGATGGCCTTTATCATAAATAGTCTTCATGAGATGCTGAGCCTGTGCCAATTTCAATCGAATATCACGCAAAGTCTCATCTTTAGTAACCAATGCTTGATCGACAGCTTCGACATTGGAAGATCCAAACTCATAAGACAAAGGATGGGGCGGTTCTCGCCCATACACCACTCGAAAGGGAGATGTTTGCAAGGCTGTATGGAACGAAGTATTGTAACAATATTCTGCCCACGGAAACCATGCAACCCACTTCTTAGGCCGAGTACCCACAAAGCATCGCAAATACATCTCAATTGTTCAACTGACTGCCTCCGTTTGGCCATCGGTTTGAGGGTGAAAAATTGAGGAAAAAGCCAAATTGGTTCCGTGTAAACGAAATAATTCTTTCCAGAATTTACTAGTAAAAACCACATTATGATCACTAACAATGGATTCCAGTAAACCATGAAGGTGAACAATATTGGAAAAAATACCTCGGCCACACTTGTTGCAGAATATGAATGGGACATCGGAATAAAATGAGCATATTTGGAGAAGCGATCGACCACCACGAACAAATCGGACTTACCGCAAGAGGTGGGTAAACCATCGATGAAATCCATGGATACATCAGCCCATACTTGTGTCGACAATTGCAAGGGTTGAAGTAAACCAGCCGGGTTGAGATGGTCGATCTTATGTTGTTGGCAAATAGGACAGGCTGCTATATAGTCTCGAATCATTGTCTTCATGCTTTCCATTAAAAATCGTGGCGAAGACGTGCAAAGTCTTTTGAATGCCTTCATGTGTAGCATCATGGAACCCGGATAAAACTTTGGAAATTAGTGGCGAAGTGCGCAATAGATATACACGATCATCGAATAAAATCAACCCCTCTTTTGTTGACCATCTCGGACCAGCCTCTCCACTCTCGACTTTCTTGAGTAGTGCACCCAAGGTCTCAGTCCCTTTTATTTCATTCCGCACTTCCTTAAATAAGAGTGACTGCGGATTGCTGATGGCATACAAAGATGCTGCTGGTTCATCACAACGAGACAAAGCATCAGTTGCTTTATTGGTGCTCCCCGTTTTATACTCAACTCGGAAGTCGAACGCCAAAAGTTTGCTCATCCAATGTTGTTGTGGAGAAGTTGAGAGGCGCTGCTCAATGAGATACTTTAGGTTGTAGTGATCTGTCCGACTGAGAAAATGACGACCTCAAACATATGTTCTCCAATGTTGGACTGCTTTGGCTAAGCCGATCAACTCACGCTCATACGCTGGAAGTTTCAAATGATTGTCGGACATTCTTCGGCTGAAAAAAGCTATTGGGTGCCCCTGTTGATGAAGTGCCGCCCTAATGCCATATCTCGAAGCATCACATTCAATGACGAATTCATCATCAAAATTTGGCAAAGCGAGGACTGGAGCATCCACGAGTGCCTCTTTAAGAGTAACGAATGCCGCAAGGGCTGTCTCACTCCATTGGAAGCTATTGCGACGTAACATTTAAGTCAAGGGGAAGCAATCGTGCCGTAGTCTTTAATAAATTTCCTATAATACCTGACCAACCCCAGAAGTCCTCTCAAAGTCGAAACAAATTGTGGTTGGGGCCAATCGACGACAGCTTGTATCTTACTTGCATCGCCTGTAACACCTATACCGGAAACAATATGTCCCAAATATGCCACTTGGGTTTCTCCAAAAGAACATTTAGACATCTCGAGAAATAATTGATGGGCACGTAGTAAGTCAAAAACAATGCGGATATGATGTAAATGCTCTAGCCAAGAGGTACTATAACGAGTATATCATCAAAAATACCAATACCAAGTGACACAAGTGTTTTCGGAATACATCATTCATCAAAGCCTGAAAAGTTGATGGGGCATTTGTTAAGCCAAAGGGCATCACAAGGAACTCAAAATGACCGTGATGAGTCCGAAAGGCAGTTTTCTCAATGTCCTTCGAATCCATCCGAACTTGATGATATCCAGACTTGAGATCCAACTTCGTAAAAAATTTAGACTCGTGCAATTCATCCAATAATCCATCAAGCACCGGCAACGGGAACTTATCTTTAACAGTTTTCTCATAAAGCTCTCTATAGTCCACACAGAATCTCCAAGTGTTGTCATGCTTTTTAACTATCAAAACTGGAGACGAGAAAGGCGACTTACTAGGTCGGATAATACCTTGCTGCAACATTAATTCACATTGTCGTTTTATCTCTGCCTTTTGCATATGAGGGTAGTGGTATGGTCGGACCACTATGGGTTGAGCTCCGATAGTCAGTATAATGCGGTGATCGCAATGCCGAATAGGTGGCGGCCCCGAAGGTTCATTAAACAAGTCGGCAAATTCATCCAAGAGCAAATCTAGGGGCTGTTTTGATTTGATTGCACTGACTTAATCAGACTTTATGAGGACTTGGTTGTCCGTGCAATGTAACTAGTGCTTGCCCAATTTTGAAGCTCATGGTGAGTGCATTATAATCACAAATGACAGGCCCTAGTGATTGTAGCCACTTGATGCCTAAGACGAAGTCAAATCCATCCAACGAAATAACAAAGAAATCCGTAACAAACGAAATGGCATCAACCGTAAAGGTTACCTTTGGACATAGCTCGATACTCTCCACTTTTTCTCCGTTTGCTATTGTCACTCTTAGTCTTCGGTGGTGAACTTCCATCCCAAGCCGAATTGCCGCAAGCTCACTAGTAAAGTTGTGCGTACTTCCCGAGTCTACCAGCCCCAAATCAACATTGCCCATAATTACCGCCTTCAGCTGCATTGTATTGGTGTCGTGAGTACCTAAGAGTGCATGGATTGAGATATGAGGTGTTGGATCTTCCATTGTTTCAATCGTTGCACTCAGTGGTTCTTCTTCCTCTTCCTCTACATCCACGATCAAGCTAAATAATTTTTTACACTGTTGGCCAATCTCATAAGCTTTATCGCAATTAAAACACAGTCCTTTGGATCGTCTCTCGTCCATCTCCGCAGGTGAGAGCCGTTTCCACGACACTGAATTAGCCCTGCTAGTCGTCGATCCTCTAGCCTGAGTTGTGATACCTGTTGGCGCCATTTTAGGTGAATTATAACCCTTTGTCGTGGCAGCTCCTTGCCCTGTTTATGTGATTTTCGCCCCGCAAGTGTTTGCGTAATTTGCAATTTCTTTTCAAATGCCCTGGCCATATTCATCGCTTTATCTAGGTCAGTGGGTTTTTGCATCTCCAACTCGATTCGTATTTCCGGAGACAAACTAGCGATAAAAAAATTTGCATATAATTTCTCCTCAACATCCATTGCCCTTGCTAATATTTCTTGGAACTTTCGCTGGTAATCCTCTACTGACCCCCTTTGTTTCAGATCCATCAAGTCCCCAAAGGGTTGTCACGGATGGGAGGTCCGAATCTGACTGTGCAAGCCTTTTTCAAAATTTCCCAATTCGATACCTTCCCCTTCTTTGCTATTAAACAGTACCAAATTTGGGCCTCACCATTCATGTGGTAGGCTGCCAGGCCAACCTGTCCTCCTCCGTAGTCCTTTGATTGTCAAAAAATTGCTCACACTAGTCAAGCTACCCCGTCGGATCTTCAGACCCGTTAAAGGTCGAAAAATCTAACTTGGTGTAGCGAGGAACCATACCTGACCTTCTTGAATTTTCAGTTCGGGTCTGATGGGGGTCCGAACGACTAGCTTTATGCTTGGTGCTTTCACCACTGGCCTCTTTCTCGTTTCCCTTACTCAGTGTTGTCCCAGACATCGTCTGGAATTGCTTCATCATTATCTCAAACTGCTCTTTCATCGTCTTTTCTAATGACTTTTCCAAAACAGCGAATTTAGCATCTATTTCTCCTTTCATATCCTCCATAGTCTTTGGCTCTGATACCAAATTATTACAATCCTAGGAATTAGAACGAGTTTGAATCGGGCTTGTTCTAACGAACTCGCTCTTGCCTCGATCCTTCCCAATGTTTGGAACTCAAGGGAGTTGCCTACCAAGAAAGTGTTTTGATAATTGTCTGATATCTTTATTCATGAAAATAGCTAGCCTCTTATAACGAAGCGTATAGACTCAAATTCAAAGGCATTAGAATACTTGCCAAAATAAACTTCTACGAAATAAAGACTCTATCCAAATTGATTTGAGAATAGCATAAATCACGCAAAGATAATTGACTAAATATTTTTCAAATAAACTAGCCATATTTAGCTCACTCAATCCCCCTTGTTGCGCCTCTGATAACTCTTTCTAATAAAAGAATCCATAACACTAATGTCCTTATTCCCCAATGACTGGATTGCCTTATTCTTCTCCTCTGCTTCCCTGAAAGCTTTCATTTCACCTTTCCTTTTTTTTTTTGCTTCCAGTTCAGCAATCCTTTGAGCTGCTTCAGCTGCCTCAATTGATGCCTTACACTTTGCTTTCTCTTTCTCTACCAGTTGAAGTGCAGCTTCCTCCCCTAATCGTGCCTCTTCTAATCTTTGTTGTTCTTCAAATTTCCACAGGTGTTCCTTGGCCTGTGAGGAAATTTCAAGAGAACAGGGTCTGAAGTAACTGATAGCATGTGTGAGCCAAACCATTTCACTTGTGCTTTATAGGACTAAATTGCTAACATTTATATTAAGCTTCTTTGCTAGTTTGACTACAGTGTGAATAATGGCTATAAAATTATGAACTTCTTGCCTGCCTACATTCATTTTGAACTAGAATTAAAAGGTCTAGTCCAAGATTCACATTTTTGTAAGAACCAAGCTTTTACATTTGGCTTAAAGAAAAATTGCACTGTCAATACCTTCTGGTTTGCAGTAAGTGCCACCTTGCATGCTGAACTGTACAATTCAATTATTTGCTTAAGCTCTTGTCTTGCTTTCTCATCTCAGACTCAGCATTTTCCTGTAGATTTGAGTGAAGCATACATGAGTCGTCAGTAACATATTGTGATCTTTTAAACATCTTTGTAAATATCTATGTGGACGTATAGATATCTTGTTCCTTAATGTTTGTTCTCAACCCCTCTTTTCCTTCTTTTTGCAAAATATATCTAGAAATGTTTTGAATCGATTTGGATACTGATAATTACTACCATATTCTTAAGGGCTAGTGAAGATACAATGTTCCAAAGGAACCTTGCAGAGAGAAAATTGATAAGAGAATTTTCTAGAGAGATCTACAGGATGCCAGGCATTGGTCATAGTTTTTTTTGTAGTCCTCCCCAGTGGATTCCTATTAAGACCATTTCAGGGAGCAGAAGGTTGGATATATTATTTCTTGTTTTTACATATTTAACCATGCATTTTTTCCAGAAATTTGTGCAAGTTCTTATAATGTTCTATGAAGAACAAGACAGACTCCCACCGCCCTGCGAGCTTGACAAGAAATTATACTGTGAACTAAGGTCAAATGATTTGTTTCCATAATATGGTGATCCGGTGCTTTTAATGTTGTATTCTGAACCACTTGAAAACCTAGGTGTCATTCCAGATTCTGAATCACAGAAAGAAGTATAAATGTGATCAATACTCGATTTTCCACTGATCATAAATGATATGTCAATATCTGGTATGGATGGCTCATATGGTTTGCCAATTGAGTCTCTACTCCTGGTGAATGGTGACATTCTCCTGTGGCTATGCAGTTAGTTCATTAATTGGGTGATCAGATCATTCTACATCAAAGTAGAGATTTTTGTGAAAATAGTAATCTAATTATCTGAGCATACTTGATTTCTACATCTTCATTGAAGCCAAATCCATGTGATCTCTCTAATCCTGTTAAAGGATTAGAATATGCAAAATGTGAGTAATGACAAACTCAGAGTATAGATGAAAATTTGATGTATGTTGACTGCAGAAGTGTACCTTTGGACATTTGACTGCTCTTGAAGAGTGTTTCATGTGCATCGGAAATGTTGCTTGATTTACTCTCCACTTGTTTAAGAAGGGAAGGTTTTAGTGGTGGTGGGGTTGTAGCAGACTTCACAGAGGAAATCTTTCCTTTGTTAATGATATACATTGTGCAGAAGTCTGGTGCCCCTTTGGACACGCTTATTGTAACGTCTGTAGTCTTGAATCTTCTACACAGTATGAGATGATCATATTATTATTATTATTATTATTATTATTATTATTATTATTATTATTATTATTATTTTGGAATTCATCTTCTTCAAGTCTAATGAAGCCTACGATATGTCATCATAGCTCGTTTTTTGAAGTTTGAGATGTCTGCCAATATTCTTTCTCCCTAATCCTGAGGATGAATTGCATAGATTCCTTTCTGATACAGCATTTATGGGTTTAATTACTAAGAAATTTCATTACAAATACTACATAATGAGACCATAAGTGGTCTCCGTTTGAGAAGAATGATAGAAGGTTAACAGTGAGATGAATGTTCTTGTTAAGTTGTTCCTATCTCATTTATTGGCTAGAAAACAGTGAATTTCCATACCTGACGAAGCCGCCTCGTGATGGATAACCTAGTATCAGAGTGACCATTACATTGGATTCAATAAATTCTAAAATTGCTCTGGACATATACGTGTCCTCCACTATGATTTCTGTGCATTTTATCTGCATCGGTAATCAATGTTAGCTATGTTGTAGCATACAAAAGATGAATTTTTTATTGGTATACTTTGATCAGAAAGTATTGTTTCCTAGGAAAAGTAGGGATGAATTTTGCTGGAGCTGAAGTAATAAACTTACATCCATTATGGTGTAAAAGCAACAGAATGGGAGGAAGGGCTCTTTGGCTAGGCTTTCGACTACTTTCTTATTACTTGATTTTGCAGCCTCGTCATTTGTATCGCTGAGTGCACCTTGAGATCCACCTACAAATAAATATCACCGGAGCAGAATCACAGATGTATGAATCGATGTTCATCATCATCTCTAGATGAAGGAACAATTTCAATTTCCTAGTACAAATAACAAGATGAATAAGGCTTGAAAAGAGAAGGGGGATCATACTTGAAGCAAGGCTCGATGACGACTTCTGCTTGATATGCAAAAGTGTCACTGTCTGGCCTCTGGTGAGAAGATGACCAATAGCCCATTTAAGAGCATTTTGACTTCCCTTATCTTTGTCTATGGCCATTACCACTCTTGTTTTCTTTCTTTCCTCGATTATGTTTTCCCATGATCTACTCTTATGCAATGTGTAGTTCTTGCTGTTTTCTCTCATAAATCTTCCACCGAAAGTAGAAAGTAACTGCAACCCAAAAACTGCAATGACAAAAATGGCAAGCCCTTGTTATTATCTTCTTAACATATATACATATACAAATATGTATATATCCTTAAAGATCCCAAAGGAAGCACAGAGAAAACAGAAGTTGGGACCCTCCTGTAGTTCCTTTCCCTCTCGATGACAGAAACAGGTCAGTTTGTCCTTGTTGCCTGGTTATCAAGACAACAGAAAGAACCTCTGTGTCTTGTTCTTTTCACTTTCTACATTGAGCCCTTCAGTGCCACGAAAATTTAGCTTCTCTCTCCTAGTATAAGGTTAGAGACGATGCTGTTATTGGAGGGCAGTTGTCCAAATTACACTGGTGATGAATTTTTCCCAATGTAGCATACTCATGCATGCAGGATTGCAGTGCTTGTTCAGACAACGTTTCCTCCTATACAACATTTGCACCTGTGTAATATTGAACCCACCATATATTCATATACATATTCTTTTGTTTTTTCATCCATACCTGTTTGATTATATTCTTCAGGTTGATGATGCGTGCAAGCTAAATCTTTCTAGGACCTGACCTGAAGTGTTTAGAGAGAACCAGCGAGTCTTCGTTCATGGATACAATTAGCTAGAGTTCAATGTATCTGAAAGGAAGATGCAATCTTTAAAGAAATAAAAACCATTACTGATAAGACGTTAGTGTTTATCTGCAGACCTAAAGCCTCCATAGTTAATCTCTGTAAGGTAATCTGGTTTTTAGTTGGGAGATTTTACGTTTGCAGGATTTCTTTCCAACCTTGCATCCATAACCAGAAATTTAGCTTCATATCTTGAAGACCAAGTATAAAAGAATCTTGTAAGCCATAGTGTGTAACAAGAACATGTCTTGATAAACATGGAAGATGGAACTTATACAAAGTGTGTTGTCTGGAAACGTTAATAAATTTGGAGTGAAAATATATTGGAGCTACAGTGCCGGTCAACAGTACCGGTGAATAGTGTCAGTGAACAGTGCAGGTGAACAGTGTCGATGAACAATACCGGTGAATAGTGTCGGTAAACAGTACAGGTGAACAGTGTCAGTAAATAGTATGGGTGAATAGTGTTGGTGAACAGTGTCGTGCTACAGTATCATTGCTACAGTGCTGTGAACAGTATCAGTACGTATTTGTGAACAGTAACGTGTAGATGGCTGGAGATAAAGACGAGCCTGTTAAGAGGGAGTCGTTCTCGTCATCATCGACACCTACATCTAATAGACATCCAATCACTACTACAAGGTTGGAGGTTGATAAATTTAATGGCTCTAATAATTTTGATATGTGGCAGTGTGGAGTTATGGATGTATTGTATCAACAAGAGTTGGATATGGTTCTGGACGATAAACCCGAAGATATGGATGAGAAGTAGTGGACGCGAATTAATCTCCATGCTTGTGCCTTTATTCGATCATTCCTTGATAAGGAGCTGAAATATCCTTATACGAAGGAAAATTTCTGCTAAGGAGTTATGGATGAAATTGGAAGAAAAGTATATGACTAAGAGCGCAGAAAATTGGCACTTCTTGAAGAAGCGACTCTTTTGATTTCAG
>JANVCL010000213.1:230145-242139 GCA_026546855.1 Erythroxylum incrassatum | reverse complement strand
AGGTTATTGTATTTAGGGGAACTCCATAAATTGGGGAGTAAATAGTGCTCAGCTCATGTATATAACTCTGTAATCTCCTGTTGAATATATACAAGAGAGTATTGTCTCGTGTACACACTATATATAGGCTACTATATCAAGTTAAATGAACTCAATACCGTGTTGAAAATGTTGTCAGGTCCAACCTGTTGCAGAACTATACAATTTATTGTGAAGATTGCTAGAATTTCGACCGTTCTGATCGAGAAATGAGTACCTGACGAAGGGGGAACAACATGGATGAGCTTCACAGTTTGATCTCCGGTGACAAGATTTTCAATGGCCCATTTCAGAGTATAATGACTGGACTTGTTTTTGTCTATAGCGACAGCTATGGATCCTCCGTCTCCTCTTCGGTCACTATGTTCCCCTTGATATGACATTCCCTGTCGCTTTCCTGATGTCAACCCGAAAAATGGCTCAGATATGCTTATCAGAGGGAAAATCCAGGACTGACAAACCCAAAAAAATCAAGGAAAGAAACAACAGTTTCCAAGTTAATCAAACACCCACAATGATCCTTCAATTCTCCTTCCAGGCAAAATGATGTGCTCGAATTCCTTGCGGCCATTGTTGGTACAACCAACAACAGATTTTTCAGGGATCAACTAGGATTGGAAGCCTAAAGAAAGAAAGAAAAAAAAGAAACAGGCGAAAAACCGTCAGCCTTCTATTAATACTTGCATTTTTCTTCATTGAAAGCACAATTCTTTCCACTAAATATAGCATAATCAACCAAAATATATGGTCAAATCTACCAATAAATGCAACCTATTTTCAGGGACTCCTGTTCATTACTGGAAAATCGTGGCTTATACATTCTAGATCATTGACCATGGTTTTGAACCTTGCCATGTCTAAACCCAGCAAAAACTTCCCATCAGAATCAAAGAAGTTTTTTTTTTAACAATTATCTCGTGGAGATAACTAATTCGACTGTTGTGTTCCTTCTTAGTGGATTGGATTTGGACTCAGGTCAAATCCAGGATCCAAAGCTAGGCAGTTTCATGCAGGCGTTGATAGTCCAACCACTTCTTTATGCTTCAATTGCCGGCTACTTTCTTCTAGATTAGAGCAAAACAGAGAGAGGAGGAAAGTAACAAGTTTTACAGGAGTTTTATGTTGTTTATAATTTAGTAGTCAGATGGTAATCCCTGTTCCCCGTGTTCAAAGCCTTCTCAACCATTCATTGCAATAAATTGGGGGAACAGTGATTTGGGAACAGAAGAATCGATCCAGATGGTAATGAACTTGAATAAAAAACTTGATTATCAAAAATCTTCACCTTAAGCAAATAATCTAGCCTGAGTCTAGTTACATAACATGATGATTTGATTATTTTAATATTCGTCGAAGGTTTACAAGCCATGGATTTGTAACTTCCTCATTTATAGTATCTCTGAACTTGGACAAATGTAAGATCACAGCAAAAATCTGTAATGGTCTCTGTTGAGACAGGTTTTGAGTATTGCTCATCTTTCTTTTCATTGTCTTTCACCCTTATCAATCTGATATTAGGAGACCCTATTTCCGAATTGGATCAGAACCCTTCATATATTTCTGTTTTCTGCATATGTAAGCCAAATCTATTTCATGTTTCCCACTCTACTGTCTGATTTCCTCTATCCTTCTCATCGTTTTATTCTTCTGTGATCAACATCAACTTGAAATGTTGAATAATCATTATGTTTAACTCCTAAAACCATGTCAGTCATCGTATTATACTTCACATCTTCAATAAAAGAAAGAACTGCTTTTTCAGTCTCTTGTAACCAAAATCATAAAGAAACCTGTCTCCTTCATAGCAAATCAAGTCCTGACAAGAGACTATAGTTACAGGTTTTAGAAGACAGTGGCAATGGTTGCAAGAATTCTACAATAGGGAAGTCGGAGAAGTCGATCCTTGACATGGAAGATCCGATTGTTACTTGTTTACGAAGAACTGGATGTCTAAGCCAGAAGGGCTCCAAGCAGAAAAATCTACCTATTCTATCCTGACAAGTTGAAAACTTTGCAGAGGAGAAGCATGATGTAGTGGTAGTAGACAAGTTCCTGAATATTGGCAATCTTATCACAGGACGATATTTGGTTAACAGGAAAAGACTAAAGAGAGAGAGAGAGAGAGGGAAAGAGGGATCAGAACTCAGAAGCATGCAGCCTAAGTCCTAGACCTTGTTAGAAAAATATAACAAAATAGGAGTGCCTTAACAACAGCCCCAAATCTACCCCCAACATTTACATTGAAAAAAAAGTGTAAACAGGAAATTTATAAAATCCCATATCCATCTCCAGATTACTTGGAGTGTCCAAGATGTACAGTTTGAATCCCCTATGAAGATTAGAAGTCCATATTTGCTACACCAACATTTCAGAAGTTGAAATCATCGGATTTTCCTCTTGAAGACCTTACATCTGCTTCGCTAGCATATGAAGAATAAAAATCATCATCATTTTCCTTCTCCTTTAGCTCTTCAATCCTCTCAACAGCCTCCTTCAAGTCCAACCTCTTCTCCACATCCCCTTCACAACATCTCAGTCCAATCTTCAATAGCTTGATCATTTCGCCCTCGGTGCCCTTTATTCCTGAAATCTCCTTCTCGAACACTTGATTTGTCCATTCTTCAGGAGGAATCGAATTGACCCAACTTGCCAAGTCTTCTTCCTCCTTGCCCTTCCCTTGTTGCAAGAAAATTGCAGGGATCTTGCCAGTTAAGGTCTCAAGGATCAATATCCCAAGACTCCATACATCTGTCTTCTTGGTGATCCTTCCGTGTTGCAAGTATTCAGGGGATTTGTATGCCACCATCAGCTCATGAGCATTCTCTTGATTGATGACAGGAACCAGTGCATAGTCTGTGAGAAGCGGCTCGTAGGCACTGTTGAGAAGAACATTTGAGGATTTTAAGTGGCCGTGGGCTGCAACTATACTTGGAAGCTCTTTGTAGAGATATGCAAGACCCTTAGCGACTCCTTTAATGACCTTCAACCGAGTTGGCCAATCAAGGCTTGGTTGGCCTAGAGATTGATGACCTGAAAGGAAGATGCAGAATTTCAGGAAGATACATCATCAAGGGTCACTACCATTTTCTGGTATTCATTCAAGCTTTTGCAGAAGTACTACATTCGGTTATTTATGGTTATGACAGCTTTTGCAGATGTACTACAGTCGGTTATTTATGGTTATGAATTATGAAACGGGATAAGAACAATACCATGAAGATTGACTGCCAAGCTGCCATTCTCAATAAAGTCACTAACCAAGAGCTTCTCCTCTTTTCTGTAATAATATGCAACGAGTGGAAGCAAGTTAGGATGCGTCAACCTTCCTAACCTCCTCATATGCTCTTGAAATTCTTCTCTGCCAACATTGTTCATTTGTTTAAACCTCTTAACTACCATCTTTGCTCCGCTTGAGAGGGCAGCCTTGTAAGAAGATCCAAAGCAACCACTGCCTAGTATCTCAGCTGAGGCCTTTAACAAGTCTGGCAAATCAAACTTCTCCCTATCATCCCTCACAAACGACAACTTTGTGGGCTCAGCTCTCCTGCTGCTTCCTGAGTGGTCGGGTGAGGAACATAACCCTTGCTCTGCTCCCTTATAGCCTGTTTTCTTCTGCAAGTCTGATGATGCTGATGCTTCGACTGAATCGGGTGCTTGGTTCCTTCGACGAAGAAGAATCACTCCAGCTGCAATTATAGCAACCAGTGCTACCACCACAACTATAGATACAACCACGATGCTAGCTATTGAAGGCTTTCTTGAACCATCGGCACATTTTTGCAATGGTTGTCCACATAGAGCTCTGTTGCCTAACAACCAGATAAGAATTAAACACGAAATTAATGTTCGTTGCCTAGATTGTTACGCTGGAGCAAATAGCTTAAACCTTTTAAAGAATTTTTCATGGAAGTCCACGGCCATATTCAATGTGCTGTCTCAATGTCTCGACTAGCGACTATCTAACAGAATTAGTTGAAGATGCAATTGCTTCATCATGGAGCCAAATGTAATCTCTTCTTCAGTTCTATGCCATCTCAATTCATCAGTTAATGCAAAAGATAAAAGCTTTCTATATGTTTCGTCTGCAGACAATCTGCAATATGTCATATGATTGTTCATCTAACATTAATATACATATGAGAGTGGTAGCCGTAAAGGATTGTTTTAACCTAGATCACGACCCTCCAACAGTGTCATAGAGATGTATGAATAATTACACTAAAGGTACAACAACCATAAATCGTTTAAGACTCACCAGTAAAAGAGCTATCTTTCAGCGTGCTAAGGCTCGGCGGAATCCGTCCAACCAACTCATTATTTGACACATTGAAAGATGTAAACTTTTGACCTAAATTTGGTAGGTGCCCACTGAACTGGTTCCCCTCAAGCCTCAACTCCAGAAGCTTTGGCAAGGAAGCCAACGATGAAGGAATGACACCTTTTAAGCCATTGTTTGCCAGATTCAGTTTCTTCAACTTTAACATACCCTCAAAAGCATCACCCGGAATCTCCCCGGAGAAACGATTGTTAGAGAGATAAATCGATCTCAATGCACCCAGTGCCTTGAACACCGGCAAAGGACCATCAAGGGTATTGCTCATGAAGCTCAGAGTTCTCAGATCAGGCAAATCCTTGAGTATTTCAACGTCTAGCTTACCTGATAATCCCATGTTCTCAAGCTGTAAACCCCAAACAGAATTGTTGGTACAACGCACACCAACCCAATTGGTAGCATCAACATTGCAAGGCGCAGTCTTTTCATTCCAACTGCTTAATGCCGGTGGATTGGACAACGAACTCTTCAACTTAAGGAGAATCTCGGAGTTGGTCTTACCAGAAGAGATAACGAAATGGAAAGAGGAAAGGAGGAAAAAGATAAGGATGGACGTAAAGTTCTTTTCTTTGAAAGCCATTGTTGTTGTTCTTGTGGTGGTGATGTTGTTATTCTTGTTGGGTGGTACGCGCACTAGTGGGGCGGCGTGCGCGCCCTTTACAGGCATAACGGTGTTCGACAGGGACTATAATATGGCACAAAACGGGTGCTCTTCGGGTAGTGGTGGGGAGGTAGAGAGAAAGGTGGGTTGGTGGTGAAATTTTGATGGCATTGAAATTTAGAAAATTGGAGAAAGAAAAAGAGAGAAAATGGGTTTGTGCTAAGAATAGGGTACAAGGGTAAGGTGGTTTCTTTCACAATTCAGGAAGATGGTGTGTGCAGCGTTGACAAAGTCCCTGTTTTTTTGGCTCTCCCATGGAAGGTTTAGTCAAGGATGAGATATTTCAGGTTTGCCTCTGAGTTCTTTTCTATTTATTCACATTCTTCTCTTCACATCACCTTACCCCACACATGTATTGACATTCAAGATTCTGAGAATTCATCCATTTACTGCAGATTTGGATGTGATTTTCTGTAAGGTTCCTCCCATATCAGGAATCTTCCATGTTGGAACGTAAAATCTGCATGCATGACCTATCGCCACCTTACAAGGTCCCAAGACAAGTTGATTCCATAACAGGAAATGATTAATCCGATGTTTATATTGAGTACAGGTAGAACTAGCATGCCAGAATCTAAATGCAAATGCATAAGGTTAAAGCAAAAAGGTTATCGTAGAAAAATAAAGTTTGTTGATGTCTGGAACTTATTATGATAACTATAATCAGGAATAAAATAAGAAATCACGGGGAAAGGTGGTAGAAATGTTGGACAGTCATTTCCCAATAAAGTTGGATAACGTATTTTTTGAATTTTCAATAACTTATTTGATGTATATAAATATAATAAAGTGACCCAATAAATAATCTATTTTAATGGATAGAAGTCCGTGAAAAAAATAGATCTTGATCAGTATAGAATGAACTTATATCAAGCATGTGATGGGAAAACCTGATATGAAAGATATATATATATAAAGATTACATCTCCTGCAGTTGCTCATATGATTCGTAAGCATATGGATTCTCTAACCCGTTAAGAACGCTTACGTTTTGAGAAAATTGTAGAAAAATATTAGTTACACGTCGGTGAATAATTCCCGTGAAAATCTCGAAAGATTAGTGTAACATCCCACTATCATAAAATACATACCAGAATATCTTCACCAGAATATCCTGAAAATATTCTGGTATATAACCTATAATAATGGAATGTTAGAGCAGTAACTACAATCCCTTAATCATAGTATCATCATAAATACATAACGAGTAGTAGGATGTTACAAGTGGAGTTCATTTTGGCCATATAAAATGTTTCGGAAGCCGTGGAATCAAAATCAGGTATTTCGCATTTCTTTTATCTCTTACCCTTTTATAAATAACCTGGAACACGTAATAAAGTCTATCCTACTTGTTACAAGAAATGATTTATATGAAATTGGAATATGAAGTTGAAGAAAACTTGTCTGTTTGCTGCAACCTGTCTCCAAAATCTTAACATAATTAACTACATAGCCAATGTTAGTTCAAACTTGGTCGGGTCGGCCTAATAAGGCCCGGCCTAATGAGGCTCAACTTCAAGCCCAGTAGTAAGAGGTCGTCTCCCATGCAAACACTAAGACCTACGTGAAGACCTAAACTTAATGACAACCTACGGCATATATAAGGTATTATTCAACCATGATTGAGGTACGAACAAAAAGCTCTAGTTTCCTCTCCGTTCGCAGCAACCTAAATTCTGTCAAAATACTGACTTGAGCATTGGAGGGACCTTCCGGGAAACAACCCCCGGAGTGTCTTTGTTTGTTTTGCAGGTTTCCCATAGTCGAAGATTACTCAAGATCATGGATCATAACAATGATATTCCAGTCCAGCAAAATCCGGCTGAACCAACATTATTTATTGGATGATTCGTTGTGCACCACTTTACAAAATCCACCACATTTAATTACCATATATCATCTATCATTATTTTAGGAGTCAAATTGATTTCTTTGTTCCAAACTCTTGACATCATTCTATGCATGTCTCAACGTCTTCTTTCAAACACATACTAGAGTATTTCCACACACATACTAATACCAGGAAATTAGTGGTTCTTCCTTAGATGAGATGTCTAATATCAAACTTATTTTTTTTGATTTTTTACCATTTAATTTTATTAATGCTTCTATCCTTATCTTGCTTCTTTATTCTTTTACTTACGTGTTTTAATTAGATCGATTAGTGATCTTCAGATGTATTTAGATTGATTGGTTAAGGCACCCAATGTGATTGCTTATGTTGCTCATAATTCTTATAAACAATCAACCATTACAAAAACAAATCCTTTTGGAGTATTTCTCAGAGGATTATAAGTGATTGATGTAGTTATTCCTAATATATCTTCATTCATGTAACTTTAATACTAAAATTCTAGGTTCTACTAAGGTTTTGTCATATGTAAATTTATTATTGATCCAAAGATTCTATTTTTAGCCTTATGTATAAGTGTTTCCAAGTCAATTAACCTTCTATATTGCAAGCTAGTTTAACCTCTTTTCAATATAAATAGCATTAATGCAACAGCAGTCCCTAAGTTATAGTGATTGGTATTCTTAACCCTTTAACTATCCTTACCTTAACATCTAACCAGTGTAGCTCACATAATTCATTAATTTGAATCTATAATGAAAATGAAAATATTGCAATCTTTTTATAATTTTAATCCATAATGCAAACTATAAGGAATCAAATATGAAAACAAACTTACATTACTCTATTAAATGATGTTCATGTATATAATTGCAACAACGAAAGATAGAATAATAGAGGAGAAAACAAATTCATCAATTGTTTTTTGGTTCCTTCAGGATTACTCTATTCTTCTTGTTTCATTAGATACAGAGAGATAAAAATTATGGTTATTGATATCCAATATGGGCAAAACAACCACTTATATCCTTTTCCATCTAGTCCAACTGGCCATCTTGACCTTTTTAGAGTTCTTAAATCTATTTGGTATTTACTTATGCTTTTGTAAATCTTGAAAGATCCTCCTCTTATCCTTTTATGTCCTCTAAAATTTTTTGTAGAGATGAAAAACAAACATTCTTGTTGGTTGACCCCTTATTGTTATAGTGTTATGCCAGTTTGTCAATAGTCCTATTTGCATCATCTTCCATCCTTTCCTTATCACCACCAACCTCAACATCTTCAGCACTGGTGAAAGATACTTTCCCCTCATGACCTTCACTAAGCTTATGTCGCATGACTTTAATATCAATGTTAGATATTAAACATGCAATTTTTATCTGGGGAAGTTTATCAAGTAGCTTTAGGTTCCTTGCTTAATGCATGATATACGACTCTCCACATAATTATCTTTTTTTCTCGATGCCATCATATCTAAATAACTTACAAAATAGAATGTCAAATTGTAACAACAATGTTCAATAAAGCATGACAAGTAGAACAAGCCACGTTAAGTAAACATTCTCATATTCTTCCTCCTCCCGAAAATGGTGTAGGTAATCACTCCAAGCAAAAAAATGCAAGAGTGAATTTTATATATGAACTCTTTGTTTTTGTTTTTATTGTATTTGCAACTTCTATATAAGAGTTTACATCAAAATTCTACGCATGTATATATGTCTTCAAGGAAGTCAATTATAGAAATTCAATATGCAAATGTTTCTAATTATCAAGAAAGTAAAACCTACAATTGACAACAAATTGTGAAATTGATATTGAGAAATTTGTACCACCTATCTAAAACCTAATTCTATTCAGATCATCCTAGGTAACATCTCGAACTCGAATGTAAACAAAATTTTGAGGTTCATTTTGTATAAACGTCTTCATATATGTTAATTTTTTTCATATTAAACAACTCAAAAGCCAAACTAATTTGTACAGTAGTATACAATCAGAGAAGCCTATTAGGTACAGAACCTCTACTTTTAAGGATATAACACCTTGTTAATTGGCCTTTATTATCGAAACATAACATAAGATGTTCAGACTCTTTGGTGGTTGACATTTACTATTCGAATCTTCCATTATATTCCCAACGCCTTAAGCCTTACCAGAGGATGGTTTTTTATTCATTTTTACAAAAATTCTACAATCGCAATCCTAATGAATCAACACTAATATGTTCTAAATCTAAAAATTCTTAATCTGATGAAACATAATCTTTCATTCTAAATGTTGGGGTTTAAATTTAAGGTAGGATATCCTCATATAAATGAGTGCATTATATGATGCAATTGTTTAGGAAATTATGTTACTTAGATTAAATGCCAAATGGTTTTTTTTTTAATTTAGATGGACTTTTTTGTACATATTTGTAGTATTGGATGTATTGAGTACTTACATAATTTATATTGAGGTATGATATTCTTTGTATTCAGTCAAGTTTCTCATATTAAAGCTTAGATGTTACCTATATGTAATGGGGTGATGATATTTTTTATATAGCTGTGGTATTAAGTGTATTATGTTTTGGTATAGATTGTATTAAAACTTGATATTTTTTCTACTCAATTATAATATTCTCATATTAACGTTTAGCGTTACTTATTTCTAATAAGTGATGGTATTTTTCGTATGTCAATGTGATATTGAATGTATGAAATCCCATTAAAAATTATAGTTCACCTTGTCCAAAAATACTTATAATGGATACAATTTTATATGCAGGTGTTTTCAATTCATATCATTCATATTGTCCCCTCATAAATTCTAACATGAATATGATTAGCCACACATATATGTGTTTAATCATGTCTAACTAAACTTTTTATAGACACAATTTGGTATATAATTGTGCAACAATCCATTTCCTATATCGTTTGCCTTTAGATAAGTAAATATGTTACTTATATGTAATGAACGACAGTATTTTTTATAAATATGGGTGACATGGGATGTATATGGTCATAATATAATGTGCATTGATTTATTCTTTATCCTTTTTCATGTTTTCCTATATTAAAGTTTAAGGTTATACTTATATGTAATTAGTAATGGTATTTTTATATAAATACGTAGTACTAAAATATAATACTCTAGTATAACTTGTATTAAAGCATGGTATTATTAGTCCTCAATCTTGATATTCTCAAATAAAAGTGAAATTGTTACTTATTTTAAATGAGTGATGATATTTTCATACATATGTATGATATTAGATGCATAGAGTTCTAATATAGTTTGTATTGGAGTATGATTTTCTTTGAACTCAGTCACATTATTCCCATTTTAAAGTGTAAGTATTACTTATCTAGAATGAATTATGGTTTTTTTTTATGTAAATACTATTGGATGTGTAGAGTACAATTATAGTTTGTATAAGGTATGACTTTCTTTGTACTCAGTCATAGTATTCTCATTTTAAAGTGTAAGTGGTATTTATTTTTAATGAGATAGCATTTTTGTTGATAGGATGAATGTTACATGTATTAGGTCTTGATGTAATTTATTTTGAAGTATGATAAGTCATAGTATTCCTATATAAAAGTAAAGTTATTACTATTTTTAAAATGAGTTATGGTATTGTTATAACATATGCAAAGCTATCACTATTTTAAAACTGAGTTATGGTGTTGTTACAACATATGCATCATATGGAATGTAAGGAGGCATGATACTATTTGTGATATTTTTTTATAAGATGATCATATTTTAAAGTTAGAGCATTACTAATATATATGTAAGAAGTTAAGTGATGATATTTTTTACAATGTCTTTGTACAAATTTCCTTGTGTGGTGTTAATATTTTTTAAAGGCTTATGATTTTTGAAATTTTGAGACGTAGTATTTAAATTTTAAACTCAAGGATTTTTAATTTGATAGTTACAACTTACAATACCAGATTGGATCATGTTAATCACTATACCTCATTTATGTACAAATTTTTTTTACAACAAAAGCCTCTAAAATTTTGCATCTTATTTCAAACACCAATATTATTACTTCAAATATATTTATATACAACTTTCAAAATTTTATCATACCAAAATCATTACCAAGATTTTATCATAAAGACATTGTTTTGTATAAGATTTGCTTATAGTTATAATACTTGATTGCAAAAAAGTAAATTAACAAAATATAACTCAAATCATAATACTCCTACCAAAAAACAATAAATAAAAAATGTAAAAAGAATAATTATTTTCATGCCTTACTCACGGGCTTGCTTGTTAGATAATAAACAATATCTCATAACAAACGATAAAATACAAATATATATATATATATATATGTAACATCTCACCCTCGATGGGAAGGGTAGAATGGTAATTTAGAAAAGGGTTAAGAGGGTTTAGGATTGATCTTGAAATATTCATGCACACCTGATTTATGAATAGTGAAATTACACATGAAAATGACTGTACATGCATTCAAGACATTTCCTGATATTTGTGCCTAACTGTAATTTGGTTGTGAACAATGTGGTAATTGTGTTTGAAAAATTAATTTGAGTGATTCCTTATGTGTTTTATATTTTAAGAAAATTTTAGAAATTTTTATGAAATTTTTTGGGAAAATTCCCGGACCGGAACAATCGCCAAGTGGCGAACCGGTTGATTTTTGGTATCGAAAATTTCTGTCCAATGGCACTACAATATTAGGTACATGATTTGGGATTATAATTAGGACCATTGGAATTGAAAGGGTCAAATTTCATTAGGGTTTCTTCATAATCATATTACATGTTTTTGTCTTTTTCCTTTTTGTCTTTTCTTACATTTGACAAGTGTCCTACACCATTTAATGCATTTGTCTTGTTCCTATCCCATTCATTTTCGGCAACTCAAATTGAAAGCATGAAAAGAGGCCCGAACTAAGTAATTTCGGTGCCGTTAGATTTCTAATTTTTAGAGGAATTTTGTGATGGAAAATTTTGGATTATGGCCGGGAATATCATGAACATGCATTGTACACATTTTAACTGCCACATGTGCATCATTAAATAGTTCTGATTGGACAATTAGTAATGTTTATATTCTCTGATCATTATAGAGGCACATTTG
>JANVCL010000213.1:205670-222585 GCA_026546855.1 Erythroxylum incrassatum | reverse complement strand
TATGGAAGTGGCTGGCTCGTCGCGACGTCTGGAAAGATTCTCACGACCTGTTGACTTTCTGATGAGTTGACTCCTTTATTCCTACAAGATAAAACACTTTGCAGTATCAATTGTCCTCGTGAAAATTATAGAGAAATCAATGTCAAATTACGACAATTCACTGACAATATGCAAATTACAAGAGCTCGTTGCAAGGACCCAATTTAAGCACAAAAGTCATCAATTAGGAGTCAACAAGTGCATAAACAGCTATGAAAATGCAGCCAATTTATAAAGTAAATTTGGCTCAATCAGAGCCCATTAACATTAGTTCCAAATCAAGAAATAGAGAGGGAAGGCCTAACTGTATGTCATTTTTTCAAATTTTTAAACGACGTAGTTTTCTAGTCAAAATTACTGCATTAAATCCCATATTTGATATGTACTATAATATTTTATATTTTGACTAAGTAAATCAAAATATTTATATTTATTATTTAAAAGCCATAGCTTTGCGAATTTGGTAAAAGAAAATGACATTTTAAAATATTCTTTCTACTACAATTTTAATTATATTATTGAGAAAAAATGTAAATGAGACTAAAATCAATAAAACAAGTGTTATTTAATGAGATTGAAGAATAAGATGATTCTGATAACGATTTGGGAATTATTTCTTGAGATTTTTTTTATTGCCGTGTGAGATAATCCTTTTTTAAAAACCATAGTAGTGGTCCTTCCGATTGGGTTTTCTCTCTTGTAAGTTTAGTGATGTGCTTGTATTATTTCATAAATTTAGAAAATTATCTGAAGCGATATCCAATATTAAATAGTATCGTACTAGAACTCAATCTGGTATCAAAGTTAGTACGGTATTTGTAATGTTGAATTTATCTCGAATTATATTAAGACAATTATTATTTAGTTAAATATGTATTTCATTATAATCTGTATCTAATATAATCGAAGGTTTGGATTTAAAGCTTAAGATTTCCATTATTTCACTTCTAATATTTTCTATTCTCTACACTTTGGGATCTTTGTAATAGGGCAGTTTAGATATATTTGCATATTCATCAATGGGTAATTTCTTGATTTCCAAGTGTTTGTTTCTTGTCCTACGAGAACATAGAGGTTGAGCTTCAAAGACTAGAATAGATTTAATGATTGTGATTTTGCATTGTGTCTATGACAGATTTCAAATCTTAATGTGCTAGTTAAATGATGTTGGCAATCGATGAGTTTATAGGAGAGTTTGCCATCGTAACTGTCGATGAGAATTTAGATCGTTAATGTTCTATAGGCATTTGATTGGGTAGAAACACCCGTACTTAATTTGTATTTTTCTAATGAGAATTTAAATTAAATGAAATTATTTTGCTGGCTAAATTATTCTAATTTCCAAGTTTTTAATAAAAATTTACAAGCTTTTGCCCTTGGAAAATAATTTTATTCATATTTCAACTTTAATTTAATCAAATAAGATAATTTTGAATTAACAAAAATAAATTAAATTTTGAGTCCTCTTAACTTGGACTTGGACTTGGGGTTGGGTTAATTTGTCATCTCTCAAAATTTATGGTTTTCCTCTCTCTCTTTCTCTCTCTCTCATACACACACAGAGAAGGAGTAACTTGTGTTTTCCATTCCCACAGCACAAGAATCCCAGTTCTTCGATCTATGTCGAAGATACTGATCGTGCTTACTCCATTTCAGATACGCTTATGTTATTTGGTTCTAGTACGTATCAAAGTCCTCTCCTTTCCTTGTTTTTCTTCTTCCCCTGTATGTTTTGCGCTTCAATTTGAAGACTTTTGCAACTCAGTATTGTTGAACCAAAGGGAATCTCTGTTTCCTTTTTTGTGTCTACTATACCATATAACAGACAGTTTCAGATTTTATTTCTTACAGTAGACTAGCACCACCGTTCTAACAACCCCAATTTCTTAGGCCATTTAGAATTTCTCTCTCGCGATGGACCACCTGAAGACGCCAGTGTTAAACAATCGTCCTCGGAGCCAATTTTCGCTCAATAGTGTTTCTACAGATTAGTCCCTTCTAATTTTAATTTCTAAAAATTAAATATGGTATTTACAGGGTTTTCGCATGTTTCGAGATAATTTCTAAAATTGGGGTTGTGCTTAGGATTTAATTTTTCCGAATCGTGTGCCATATTTGAGGTAACAATGGTTATTTTTATTTATTATAATATCATTATTAATGTAATAATAATTTATAATTTTTTGTTGTAATATTTTATAATTTGTATTGTTGTATTAAAATTAGATTCAAGAGCATCGACGTATAAAATTTGTTAAAGCTACGGATGAGCTTCTTGCGCTTGCATCAGGAGTTGACTATCATATTAATAAATGTAATAGGTGCATAGTAGGAGTTAAGTACCTAACAAAAAAAAAGAGATTGTCGACATGTAAAACAAAATAATGGGGTGTGTACAGAATTTATGCATAAGGGAAAAATGGTTAAGTTTTACAAAGTTCTTATTCATATTCACATTTTGTAGCATACACGTCGGTGTATGTAATTTTTTTCTTATGTATTTTTAGTTATTCTATTTGATTTATTTTGATCCAAGCAAAGTAAAAATTCTTTTTTTCTTTAGTTTCTTTTTTCCTGTTATTACATGTCTTTGAGAAAGGAACACTTTACTGTCCCATATCATGATGTAAACTGGAATGAAGCATGCAATCTGTGTGAAAAGGTTGGTTATTTAGTATTTCAGTTCTATATGGAAGTTGTTGGATAGTCTTTACGTGCTAGATGCAAGTTATTTAAAATATTAAGCACCACAAAGCATTTTTATGCTTAGTTTGTCTAAAATTATGAAGTTAATTGCTTTTAGCTACATTTTGACTGATTATTAACTACTTTAATAGCACCATAGTACACATGATGTGTACAGGAAATTTTCTTTCTTTTTCCTATGTGTGTGATTCTTTTGCAGGAAGATTTATACTATCCGCATTCGCTAGTCCAAGATTTACTTTGGGCATTTCTTGACAAAGCTGTTGAACCTGTTTTAATGCGTTGGCCTGGCAAGAAGTTAAGAGAAAAGGCTCTTCACACTGTGATGGAACACATACACTATGAAGATGAGAATACTCGCTATATCTGCATAGGACCAGTAAACAAGGTGAGTATTCATTCCAAAGTGTCTCTATCTCGATTAACTGCTATTGGAAACTTCTTGCACTTAAATTTGGACACAGACTCACACATCATCCAAGTGGCTGATCATTCAACGCTTGCTTACTAAGATGCCTTCTCAGGATGAGATTCTTGCAAGCCATCAGCTTTTTTCTTTTTTTAATTTTAATTTGTTATGAAATCTATTGAACTTGATTGCTGCTTATCACCAAAGTGTATGACAGAAGCATTTACTCTTTTGTATGTTTGTTCACATTTTGGACTCATGCAGGTGTTAAATATGCTCTGCTGTTGGGTGGAAGATCCTAACTCCGAAGCTTTCAAATTACATCTGCCTAGAATATATGATTACCTTTGGATTGCGGAAGATGGAATGAAAATGCAGGTTTGCCGCCTCTCTTCCCTATAACTGCATTTTCACAATTATTTGGTGGACAGAGGCACATATGTTGGAAGACTTTTTAAAGATTGAAGCTGATGTTGTTCTGCAGGGTTATAATGGAAGTCAATCATGGGACGTCTGTTTTGCTGTTCAAGCTATAATTTCAACTAATCTTGTTGAGGAATATGGTCCTACTTTAAAAAAGGCACATTCATTTGTTAAAAATTCACAGGTTTTTCTCCTTGTTGATCCTTATTTTCCAAAATGTTGTATTTGTGGTCTATTAACTCTTAAATATCAAATTTTGATGAGCTGTTTTTTAATTGTTTTGAAGGTTCCGGAGGACTGTCCTGGAGATCTAAATTATTGGTATCGTCATATCTCAAAAGGTGCATGGCCTTTCTCAACAGCAGATCATGGATGGCCAATTTCAGACTGCACAGCTGAAGGATTGAAAGTAATGGGTCATTAAATTAAAGTTCTATTTGTGCTTATTTTGTTT
The DNA here is from genome assembly GCA_026546855.1 of Erythroxylum incrassatum. Lineage (NCBI taxonomy): Eukaryota > Viridiplantae > Streptophyta > Magnoliopsida > Malpighiales > Erythroxylaceae > Erythroxylum > Erythroxylum incrassatum. Next base: position 218,554 of record JANVCL010000213.1, on the reverse strand, counting down.
GTTCCTTACCCATTATAGCTGTTCATGTTTAGGCTGCCCTTCTATTATCAAAAATATCTCCGGAGATTGTTGGGAAACCATTAGATGCAAACTGGCTATATGATGGTGTAAATGTGATCCTCTCCTTACAGGTAACTTAAAGTGAGCTAGTACCTAAATCCTAAATGGGAAGTCCTCAGGGTGGTGCAGGATTTTTGTTCTGCACACTATTATGGGATGATTCGCCATGTTTGTGCTAATTTTTTGTCTTATTTCCCTTATATGTCGTAATAACACTATTCAAGGGAAAAAAAATATGTGATTGACAATCATTTTCTTCATGCTGCAGAATGACGATGGTGGTTATGCAACATATGAGCTCTCAAGATCTTACAGCTGGTTGGAGGTACTCTCAGAGAAATAACCTTCTTGCATAAATGTTTTTTCTTAATTCTGTTTGGTATCAGTGACTACTACTGGTTACAATCTGTAGCCTCTGTGTGTATCTTAATATGTCAATGTATGGATTGCACAGCATGAGGAATGAAACTCTGTTTTTGAGTATAACTGCAGAGAAATGAGATCCTTGAAGTGTTTTACAAACTGCAGAGTAGCTAAAAGCATCTGATGTGTGACCTTTATGCTTGGAACTGCTTAAAATTAAGCTTAGTGAATTTTTCACATTATTTATTTATTTTTTATGTTGGGGGTTGTTTATAGGTCATCAACCCTGCTGAAACGTTTGGAGACATTGTTATTGACTATCCGTAAGTCATTTGGCATATTGAGTCTGATCATGCACTGAAAAATGCCTTTGTTTTCTGTACATATTGGCATATGCTACTCCTCCTGAATGCTGAATTTGTAATTGGTATGAAATGCAGTTATGTTGAATGTACTTCTGCTGCAATTCAAGCATTGGCAATGTTTAAAAACTTATATCCTGGGCATCGGAGAGAGGAAATAGAACAGAGCGTCCAAAAAGCAGCTAAATATATCGAAAGCATACAGAAAGAAGATGGTTCATGGTTTGGCTCCTGTTCCTTGAGAATATTATTCTTCATTGATATTATTTTTGGGTTAGTTGGTGAAGAAATGTAGTGTTGGTGTGGGTTTGGTTCATAGTTGGTAACATAAGTGGTGAAATTGAATGTGAAAAACAGGTACGGGTCATGGGCAATATGCTACTTATATGCCATATGGTTCGGGATAAAAGGGTTGGTGGCAGCAGGGAAGGAGTACAAGAATAGCAGGAGTATTAGGAAAGCTGTGGAGTTTCTACTCTCAAAACAGGGTGAATGTGGGGGTTGGGGAGAGAGTTATCTTTCGTGTCAAAACAAGGTGAGTATGGTTTTTGAGGTGGATTATGGCAGGCTATTTATAATGAGCTATGAGATATGTTAAATACTAATTTAAAAGCTTGTTTTGGGGATGAATGGTAGGTGTATACGAATTTGGAAGGGAACAGAGGCCATGTGGTCAGCACATCATGGGCAATGCTAAGCCTGATTGAGTCTGGGCAGGCTGAGAGAGACCCAAGCCCCTTGCATAGAGCTGCTAAATACCTCATCAACACTCAAATGGAGAATGGTGATTTCCCACAGCAGGTTGGTTGGTTGGTTGATAGAAAAAATATTACTTGGATTTAGGTGGATGAGTAGAAGAAAATAACTTGATATTATTTATTATGGTTGCAGGAGATAATGGGAGTGTTCAATAAGAATTGCATGATAAGTTACTCAGCATATCGCGATATCTTTCCCATTTGGGCTCTGGGAGAATACCGCTGTCGAGTGCTTTCTTCTTCTTCTTCTTCTTCAGCTTAACAACAATCATATGAGTAAATCAAAATGCTTTGGAGATTTTGTCTCTCAGTAGATCTTTCTGTTTTTAACTCTAGAATTTTTGTTTGAAGTTTGAAATTTACATGTATTAATTGCATTTCAGATTATGGAAATTAGAAAAACAATGAAAATAAATGTCTTCTTTTATCTCTTGTTATCATGACTTTTCTGCAGCAAGATTTCGATTCATTAAAACATATCAACACAAGGGGATACAGGATCAGGAGAAGAACTGAAATGGATTGCCTCTGGTGCAGGGGAGGCTCTCTGTTTCTGCTTTCTCCATGAATGACTACTACTTCTAGTTCTAGTTGGATACTTTTCTCTCTGATTCAGATTCTTCATACAAGTTTATAGCTTCCCCAGAAGTGTTAAATGATGCATTTTCGTCCTGTGTCTGAACAGTCTCAAGCAATTCAACCACCTCACTCATGAGGGGTCTCCCTTTTGGGTTCTGGCTCAGGCATTGGTATGCCAAAGTGGCTACTTTCATTGCTACACTCACTGAGTACTGCCTATCCATTTTTGGATCTATGATCCTTAGTATCTTCTTGTTGTTTAGGAGTGGCCTTGCCCATTCAACAAGGTTATGTTCACGGCTAGGCCTGCTTTTGTCCAAAGCTCTCCTTCCAAGAAGCAACTCAAGCAGCACCACTCCAAAACCATAAACATCACTTCGAGCTGTCAAATGACCTGGTTGGATCATAGTACAGAAACTAGACTTAGCTTCTAATATCGGTTTTGTAAAACCTCAGGTTTACTTGAATACTATTTGCCGTAACATTCTCACCAGTCATTACATACTCTGGGGCAGCATATCCATATGTGCCCATCACACGAGTAGACACATGAGTCTGGTCTCCCATTGGACCATCTTTTGCCAACCCAAAATCTGAAAGCTTCGCATTGAAATCCTGCATGCCGTTACCACAAATTCAGAGAAGAAAGAAAGATAGCAATAAAACTAATAAACCAACATCAACAATGAAAAACAAACCGCATCAAGTAAGATGTTTGCTGTCTTGAGGTCACGGTATATGACTGATCTTTCTAATCCGTGAAGATAAGCAAGCCCTTTTGTTGCATGTAAAGCAATCTTCATTCTCTTTGGCCAAGTCAAAGTACAACCCACCCCTGAAACATGACAACAAAAAGGAAGAATAAGAACCACATCTTGAACATAACTTTTGGGGATCCATTCAATCATGGATGAAAATTTTCGAAAACTGTTTGAGCATAACTACAATTTCATATCTAACAAGATGGTAATGAAAACTCAAACCCCTAACCACTAAGATTTTGAGCCACTTACTCCTAAAAAGATGCTTTTCCAGGCTCCCGCTGGCCATGTATTCATAGACTATCAGCCTGTGTTCATCTTCACAGCAATACCCGATAAGCTTCACAAGATTTGAGTGTCTCAGTTGACCTAAATAGTTAACTTCTGCCTGCAAAATGACCACTGCTATAGTAATTACAAATTGCATTTTCGGTCAGAGATCAGCAGAATTCAACCTAACGCAACATCTAAGAGAACAAACACCAAAGGGAAAAACAGAAAGACGAATACCAGCCATTCTCGGTCACCTTGTAAGCCATCGGGATTAAGCTCCTTAATGGCAACATAAGTAGTCTCATAACCAAGCCTTACCGTTTCATCTATGATTCCCTTATAAACAACACCGAAACCGCCCTCACCAAGAATGAATTCGGGTCGGAAATGTTTAGTTGCCAATGTCATCTCCTGGTAGGTAAAAATGTTAACATTGGTGTATCCAGAATTTTGACGGAGATCGGTAACATTCCTGGTGACTGACGATGACGATACGGTGGCACTCATGGTTTTGATATCTGATGAACCTGGCGTGTTGAATTTCCTCGGCGATTTATCACAGTCATGTCCTGCTTCAAAACACACAAGCATTATGTTTCTATAATCTGTTTGAGTAAGAAATTCTGATTTTCATTGTTTGCTATGATATTAGAAAAAGAATTCAACGAAAAGATTATGAGAAACAAAAGAAAAGAAAAGAAATTTACCCAAAAGCTCGGTAGAAGAACAAACGAAGATCAACAAATGAAGAAAAAAAGAGGATACATACCTTGAATTGATGATGTGAGAGTTCAAGACTAAAACAGACTCCCATGAATTTAGACTCCGGAATTTAAGGTATCTCCATTCATCAACAACACCAAGCACAAATCTTTCTTTCGCGCTCACTATAACAACCACATGAAACCATATAATAAATCATAATAAATACAAATGAACCTGGGTCTGATTCGATTATTATTGAGAGACCGAGGGAATGGCAGTTTCTGTTGATTTGATTTGATCAGTCCCGCCAAAAAACGCCCCAGCTAAAGGAGAGAGACGACTGTCCACAGTCAATATACTCATTATTATTATTATTTTATTTAAATTATGACGTCATTTTCTCATGTTTTAACCTTTGTTTGAATGAAAAGAAAGCAACGGAAAAAAAAAGGAAGTGAATTGCATTTCTTTTAGTTTCTATTATTTGGATAAAATTAAGCAAAGAAAAAGGAAAAAAATGGAGGAGAATAGGAGAAAATTTTGGTCTAAAAATATTTCCCACCAAATTGGTGAGAAAGGAGGGAAAATGAAAGACAAGATAATCTTACTAGAAGTAAATTACCATTATATCCTTATTAAATCTAACAAATAAAGATAAATAAATTCTATAATTAAAAGCATAAAGGTCTTACAAAATTTTCTTCCATTTAATTCCCTTCTTTGATAAATTAAGAAAACAAATAATAGAAATAAAATCTCTTCTATTCTTTTGTCTTCTTTTAACCTCAATATTTCATTTCCTTTCCTTTTTTGAGTTCAAAGGCTTACGCTTGAAAATGGATTCCCGAGTACAGAACCCAAAGTAAGCAATTTTGAGTAGGGTGTGACCACTTCTCCTTCTCGTCGCCGTCTGTGCAATTGGAGGCTTTTCTCTTATTTTCTTCTCCTTTCTCTAATAATGGCTGACGAAGCTAATAGAACTGTAACTTCCTTTGCATAGAGGTTCTTTCGTGTTTTCTCCTTCCACTTTCTCGTTGATTTGTCTTTTTTATTTTGGCTCTTTTTGATGTAGGCTTTTCTTGAGATCCAAGGTCGCATGATAGAGACCACTGGAAAATTGAAGCAGGTAAGTGATTTAACTTCTCTTTCTTTTACTTTCAATTCTAGGGATTGCCTTTCTTTTTCATCTTCGATTCCAAGTTTTGGGTTTTCTTGCAAAATTGCCTCAAAAGTCTTGATCTTTCATGGTTTCCCTAAAATCAAAGATAGTTTTTAAGACCACATACTACCAGAGTGTGTTGAACTCCGGTTCTTCAGTTTCCTTTCCTGTGTAAGAATCGACTCTTCCCACATTGTCTTCGTTATATCTTCTGTACATTTCAGAAGGTTACATGACTTCCTTTTTCATCAATTTTGTGCTCTTAATTCATTCGTTTTCTTTTGGTTAACTAAACTTTATATCATCGCCCTTGGTTTGACAATCTATGAATCTGTCACTCCGTCTGTTTTGCATTTCAAACATTTGGGATCAGTATCCTTTTACTATCCGAAACTATACCAATCACTCCTTGTTTCACAGGTGCAAAATCAGATGCGAACCAAGGAGGGAGAAAAGAAACGTGCTTACTTAACTATGGAGGAGCTGCGCCAGCTTCCTGATAATACAAATACCTACAAAGCTATAGGTATGTTGCCATGAATTTTGTGGTCCATCTTCCGTGATTCTCCGTCCTTACCAATCATGATATCACTTTGGTGCGTAATTTATGATATCTGAAGAGTATGAGTTATGGATTTTGACTTTCATCTCTTTGTTGTTTTGCAGGGAGAACGTGAGTACTTCAGAACATGAAAGAATACAACTTCAGCATGATTCATTGATTATTTAGCGTAAATTACAAACTCTAATGATCTTTTTTCTCATACATTGGTCAGGTTTGTCTTGGAGCCAAAATCAGTTTTAATGGGTGAACAAGAGCAGAAGCTCAAGGATAGCGACACTGCAATAGCCTCTCTACAGGTATATCCTGTTTTTCTGTTACATGGAAATCCCTCTTCTGTATGTACTCCCAAGCTTATAGAATGAATGCATGTGCTTTTGTATTTGTATGCATAGATATGGAGATGTACATGGGGTGAACCAATTTTTGGCTCATTTGCCTTCTCTCTACTTTCCTTAGTTTACCTTTCTGTAGATTTTGTTTAAATGCTAGTCTGGAAGGAGCTTGCTAAGATTTAATGAGAGGGTTCATAAATTCTTAAGTGTATATATCAACTATGCAGTTAAAAGCTACTTTCCATACAAGCCCTGCAAGCAACAAATATGGGATTTCATTCACCCTGTAGGGTGTAATTGATTGAACTTGCATGCTTACTGCATCAATCACTTAATTATACCATTTACGATCTGGTAAACTTGGAATCCCAATCACAATAATCTCCATAAACATCATTTAGTTGATGCGTAAATGTGTTGGGTTGTAGTGTTCTGATAGTAGCCACCTGTTGAGATACTAGTAAATGAACTGCTGGCTTTTCTTCTGCATTTGAATGTAACATTTGGATCTCCATGTTGGTTCAACAGAAATAATTTGATCTGTTGTACATTGAGCAGACCTCAAAAGAATACTTGGAGAAGCAGATGGCAGAGGTGGAGAATAACTTGAGAGAGCTTCTGCAACAAGATCCTAGTCTTGCTCGGCAAATCATGTCCATGAGTGTCGTGTGAACTTGAAAGCTTAGAAAGAAAGAGCTTTTGTCTTCCATTTAAAAGGTAATGTGAATTTGGGACGAACTTGTGTGATGAATATCTTTAGCTACACCAACTGGATCATGACTTGGATGTTATGTAGTTCTAAAGAGTTGGAAACTCGAGCTCATATAAGCTTCTCACACATTACTTGGTTGAGAGAAAAAGGATTGTGCTTTTAATAGAGTTCGGATTTTGGATTGTTAGAATTTGAGAGCGTATTTTGTTACTTCATACGACATGAATCCCTATTGAGAAATAGTTTGATATAAAGAATATATAAGAAAATCTTCATCATCTGAGACGAACAGAAAGTTTTCAAGAACAGCGAAAGAGTTGCTAAATGACATTTCACATGATATTACAACTTAAAGACCGTTACAGGCTTCACAATCTTGAGAGAATTTTCTTTTTTCTTGGTACAAATATACAGACAGTGTAGGGTGCGACGGACATATACCCTGTTTTTAGTCACACATTATTGACAACTCTATGTATACAGACCCTTACGACGATACTCCCCGAGAGCCCATATCGGAAAGATGTTTCGGTATGATGAGTAGTTTAGTGCACAATTCTTCATAAATGCTCCAGTCATTTCCTGTGTTTGACGATGAGATATTTAATTTATAAACTATAAGTAGTGTTAGTAACTAAATTACCTACCTGTTGAGGAAAGTCTCCGTCATCCATTTGTGAATTGATCAACACTCTTATACCCTTATGAATAGGTGTTGCATCTATCTCAGCCTGCAGTGACCATTCTCATTCTTCTCAGTTATCAAAAGTTTTCAAGTTAAGAACTTGTTTTCTTGGGGAGTAATCAATTACCTGTCCAGCGTTAATAAGTGCCAGCACTGCCCAAGCAGTTTGGACTAGATGTGGACGGTCTCCTTTAAGATTTGTATACACCTGTTAAACAATGCATGCCAATCAGATTCAGAACAGAAGAAGAAGATATGTGTGTGTGTGTGTGTGTGTAATACCTTGTTTTGGGAGGAAAGGTAACTCTCTCCCCATCCACCACAAGGGAGCTGCTTTGATATTAAGAACTCTCGAGCTTTGTTTAGTGTTGGACTGTTGCGGTGATTTCTGCCGCAGGAAGCCAACCCGCCAACCGCAAACCATGTTCCATACGTGTAACATATTCCCCAACATCCGTACCTATACTTATATATATATATATATACATATTCAATTCAAACCATGTTTGTTTGTTTATAATAGTAAATCGATAAAAAATACACATTACCATGAACCATCAGGATTCTGTGTATCTTCAATGTATTCTGCTCCTCTGGCAATGGCAGCGTCTATTTCTTTTCTTCGGTGAGAGGGATGAAGTTTCCTGAACAGGGCTAGTCCTTGGATCGCTGAGGACGTACACTCTACGTACCTTTTATGTTTATATATATATATATATACATATATTAGTTCAGGGTCTTTCTTTCCTACTTAAAGCACACTGCAATTTACTAATCTTACTCTCGTTCTATTAAAGTATCTTCAAACACCTCTGTTGGATTGAACTTCTGCAATTAAAATGTAGTGTTCTATCATCAGTAACCATGCAGGAACATGAAAAAGGTGAAAAGAGTAGCTTCCTACCTCCAACCAACGGTATGCTCTTTGCGGTTCCCAGGCTGGAAAACCACCATTACTACTCTGCACGTAAAATATAACAAAAAGATGAGCATAATCATGTGTTGGTTGGCTCATGATGGATTCAACTTGCATATAATTTTAACCATTATTATCTCTTACTTGTAAGGACAAGATGACATTAACAGCATCACACAATCGTTCAGTCTCCATCTTTTCACCAACAAGCTCCGTAGGCATTTGTGAGAGCAAGAGTGAGCACTGAGACAGACACAAGTCAAAGCTTGTTATTATTATTACATCACATGTAATACATTGTTATGTAACTTTAGCACCTTGAGTCCCTCAGAAGTGCAGTCTGATACTTGCCAACCATGGTCTTGGATTGAGAATGTCCACGAACCTTTGCTTATGAATCGATACATTGCTTCGAAATTGCCCGATGGGTTTTCCCGGACCTTCAATCATACATTATATTGTATAATATTAACTTATTAGTGGTTTATATTAACCATGTTCTAGGCCAGGCAAGCTAAACTAGAAAAATATAAGAACCTGTGAATCTTTTACGAAGTCATGTGCTTTATGAAGAGTTGGTCCATACCCCTGGCTTAGGTTACTTGACATAATCGCCTGGATTGCAAAACCTGCATCCCACATTTGGCATCCAAAAGTCTGCAAATCTCTAAGTTAGCTACATATCTAGCTATCTCACACGTTTTTATGATTTTGTCTACTTAGCTACATTACCTGAATTTTCAAACCATCCTCAGCAATCCAATAATAATCTGGCAATCTCGCAAGGTGACGCTTGTATGCCTCTGAATTAGGATCTTCCACCCAGCATGCCATAAGACATAAAGCCTGCATGCACCAATTCACACATAGTTAATTATATGACCGTTATTTAATGGTTATTAGTGATTATCTTTATCGTTATATCAATCAGATTAACGGAATTTACTAATTGATCAATTGTATGCTAAGTTTCAACCCAATTGATCTTCTTTTTTTAAACCTTTTCCACGGCTCCAATGCACATATATCTGCTATTCTCATCTTCATAATGTATGTGCTCCATCGCAGTCCTGAGTGCCTTTTCCCTTATTATAGAAAAGGGCCAACGCGTTAATATTGGCTCCACAAAATAGTGCAGAAATCCCCAAGTCAGGTCTTGAATTAGAGGATGCGGGTAATAAAGGTCCTCCTGAAACATTTTTAGATTTTCTGAAACATATTTCTTATAAATATATTTATATATATATATACACACTAAAGTCGACTGATCACTCACTTTAGCTACTGTATTCCGAGCCTTATTCCAGTTAATTTGGTGGTAGGGCTCAGTGTAAAGCTCCTGCCTTAGTGATTGAATCAATCCAGTGATTGGACCCACGAACCTTTTCCCATATAAATATGACATTGGCATGTAAACCAATCGTGCGTAACTCAGCATGTTTCCTGCATAATCATATCATTTGTACACAGCGATAAATGAAAATCTTAAGCAGCTTTATTTGTCTGTTTATCTTTGATGGGTCAAAAACCAAACGTCAAGAAGAGGTCATAACTTTCTAAGGGGTTGGTTGGTGAGATTAGCGACGGAGTCAATATTCCTTAAAGACAGGGTTACGTGTGGTCTTGGAACGGAAACTTAACTGTTCAAAGGTCCCAGTAACTAAGGATGTTTTCTTTTACGTTGCAGACATGTCGACCCTACACAAACTCATCAGTCATCACATTACTATTTCCTAGTTACTATTAACTTCGTAACCCCTCCCCCAACAAACGTACCAAAAATGCATTGATCGAGAAAAAGAAAAGCAGTAACTTCTTGATTTGACGAACCCGGATGAACAGGAAAGGATTGAGGAAGAAGCCAGAACTCTGGACTTAGAGGGTTACAACCTGACCACTCGTACAATCCAAGCACCTGCAAAAATAAGTACACTCAAGAAATAAAGATTTAAGTCATATAGGATTTACATCTGCATTTTGCTGGGCTGCTGTTGGGGGTGGTTATGACTATTTTGTAGTATCTGCAGATGTTGACAGGATCGATGGCTTCTACGTGGCTATTCGATTCTTTATCAAATATTATTTTATCTTATTTTATTTACTAAAATTTAGTCGTTTATTTATATAAATCTTGTTTATATTTATATGGATCCTGAATAAATACATGGTTAAAATTTAAATGGATAAAATAAATTAGGGTAATACTTTTTTTTGGTACAGAAATTAGGGTAATACTTACGAGTCTAGATCTCCTGTTTAATATTATAGTGTCTTATTGTGTCCAATAAATCTCAGCCGTTTATTTATGTGAGTCTCATGCGAGATTCACATAGAACCCGCAAAATAAATGGCTGAGATTTTATGAGACAGAATAAGACAGAGTAAAATTGGACAGAAGATCTGGTCCAATAATTACAGAGGATCGTACTCTTTCTTTTTACATGGGAATTATGACGACACTGTTTCTGATAAGAATACATTCATAAACTATTTTCTGACACCTCACTTAATTCCAAAGAACGGCAAATTTGAGTAATTGCTCATCTGATACGAAGAAGAGAAGTTAGATTGGCCTTACCGCAACCCAGAACTTTCCCCAAGAAGGAATTCCAACTAGACCACCATTGTCAAGGATCCACTTTCTGCCTCTCGCCATAGCCATATCCTCACCATCTTCTATTCCTTGTCCCAGCAATCTCAGGCATATGTAGCTAAAACTTGAACCAAATATTGTGCTTGGACCCTCTATGTGAAACCCCCAACCGCCATCTTCGTTCTTTAATGATCGTTGCAAGTTTATTAAAATGGGTTTTAACTAATAATAGCATCACCAAACTGATGATACTTGAGAATATCCAATCTTTATACATATATATAAAGCATAATATACCATACTTGATGATTGTATAAATATCGTACGAGTTCCTTCTGATGTTCAGAAGGAAATACAGTGTTAAGCCCCCCACTCACGTATAATGCCATAACCTGCATGCGCATTAAAAAAAGAGACATTGAACATTTGGATTTACTCTAATGATGGATATTTCTTTATTAATTATTATATACTGAAAAAGAGATAATATGTTAATTTACTCAGGTACGTACGTTTAGTTAGTTAATTAATTACCAAGGGTTGGATCCAAAAAAGGGGACCAGCAGATTCAGCAGGCCAGTGACCATCATGCGCCTGAATTGAAGAAAAGAAACCAATACCCCTTCTCAGTGTCGTTGTCACGGCTTCTTCTGTTATCTTCTCTAACTCGTCCTTCATTTTCACTGCTGGAGGTATCGGAGGACACGGGTTCTCCTTCCTCATCTGCACAAGTCAACAGTTTCGTTGAATGAATTAAGTACAATCAAATTGCAGCAGAGTACTGTGTGTGTGTGTGTGTTATTTTTGTTGCAGTTGAAATTTAAGTTTACAGAAAGACAGGTAGATGATGCAATAGCTAGCATAATAGTAGATGATGCAGTGGCTAGCATAATAAATATAACAAGACTTAAAAGTTTAATGAAATCGTAAATATCGGAAGTTTTAGGTATTATTGGTCAATTTTATACATAAATTTTAAGAGTATTATCACTGCAGACGAATTTAATAAGCACCTGCATCCTCATCAGGAGGTCAGAACTTTGCTTGATTTTAAACCGATTTTTCTTGAATTCCTGACGGGCCCTTTCCACTTGAGCGCGTTCTTCAGGAGTTCCAGCGTCAGGATCGAACTCCCAATGTTGTCGTCCTATGTAATTATTAGTTGTTGTCAGCCATGGACCTCCCTCTGCTATCTTTAGCTTCCACATTCTATTATCGATCGATTTTCCTCCACAATCTTAGCTTAGTATTATGTATATATAGACTGCAAAATATAAAACCTGATATCCATTAAAGTATACCATCATGCATATTGTAAGCTAGCTAGTTATGGATTACAGGTAGGAGAAGAAGAGTGAAGAGACATGAAAGAAAAAGAAGACGAAGAACCAAAAATGGAAAAAAGATCCTCTAGCTGGTTAATTTACACTAATATTAATACGTCAACTACTTGTATAACGTTGTTAGGTAATTGTACATGATCTCTAGAAAGAATCAACAGAAGTAAAGAAAACCATTGTTGATTGTTAGAAGCTGATTATATATATATGTTGGTTTCAAACACCGAAAAAACAGTAAATACTTGAAGGTTATATATCTATATAGTGACCTTCTTTTCCTTTCGAGAGATGGGAAAAGAAAAAGAGAAAATGTCGCCAAAGGATAGTAGAAATTTAGAAGAAGCTTGCGAGCTGTGGCAGAAGATGCAGAGCGGTGCAACCATATTTATAGCCGAAGCTAAGCGATACAAGAGTAGTCCAGATCTTTTGCTCGATTTTATAGTATTTTATCCCATAAATCTTAGTCATTTATTTATGCGAGTGTCATATTTATTTATGTGAGGCTTACGTAAAATTTGCGTAAATAAATAGTTAAAATTTGAGACAAAATAATAAAAAACCATAAAATTAAACATATCATCTACTCCCTCTGATTCATAATAAGTGTCGTTTTAAAGAATTACATATTTATTAAGAGAGTTAATGAAATACTCCCTCCGATTCATAATAAGAGTCGTTTTAGAGAAATGCACGTTTATTAAGAAAGTTAATGAAATATCTG
>JANVCL010000213.1:146340-175421 GCA_026546855.1 Erythroxylum incrassatum | reverse complement strand
CTCGAAGGATTGAAGTGTAGGATGTGTTGGTTTGGGCGTAGACGAGGCTTGAGATCTGGTCTTGAGGGCTTGTGATGTCTTTCAAGCAATTAAGAAATGATTCATACACCGAACTGTCGGAGGCAGCCCATGATCCAGAGCAGTAGAGACACAGAAGAATGAAAAAATGAATCAGCGTATGTTGTTGTGGTTTCATTTCTTTTGGTTTGCCCAAAAACACAAAGAGTATGTTTTGTGAATTGTATTACGCGAAGCGACTAGCGAGTATAAATAATGTACGAACTACGATTATGGTGACATAATCGAGTGCGGAGAAAGCGCGGTGGAAGATTAGTACCAATTGGTCTAGAACCTCAAGCCTCGAATTTTCCAAATTGACAAGAAAAGTCTTGTGGAAGATATCGTTTGGGTTCTGTGGACGAGGCCTGCAAAGGCAGCCTGTTTTTGAAAAAGTAACCTAATGCTTGCATTAGTAGTCAATGGTTGACTTGAGAAAACGACATCTACCAAAGTTGCATTTGCATGTTGCATCAACTAGACAACCATTGACGACAAAAGTCAACCCATGACCTGGTCCTTACCTTGAGGATTAAATTGTAAACTCACTGCCCAAAAAGAGGATAATTCCGTAATCTTTTAAAAGAATCCCTTGTAATACAAAAGTGATTGTAGAGTTTACGAGATTACTGGATTTCTTAAATAGGCTTCATCTTTAACACTAATTAAACATATTAATTTTCCCATGAATCATTTTATTTTCTCTTCGACTTATCACTCATTATATCATCAACTTGATACTTAACAAGAGCAAGTTTTGATAGATAAACACTACTTTCAATTTGGTTGCTCAATCCCACCACTTTCATGTGTAACTTGCTCTTGTTACATGTAAGTTGACATAATGATTTAGTTGGATATGGCCTAATTTGCCACACTGATCAGACAACGCATGCATTAGAGAAATATGTTTAATGTATCTTAGCTTTTCACATCAATGAAATCTTTTTAGATTTCCCTTAAACTTATTCCCCATTTTGAAATTGTTTTGATCACCTACAAAACATCTCAAGGAGGAACTTTTTATCTTATCACTTGAATAAAGGACATCATCTGTATGAGACAGAGAATTGTACTTTTCAAAGCAGAAATCTTAATGATTGAAGGTTGAGTTGCCCACCTTTTTATTAAGATAATAAACTGTATAAACTATTTTCACAGACCACAAACAAGATAATAACGTAGATGTGTATAACTCACAGGCTTCTCTATTTCTAGCTTTGAAATTTCAAACTACAAAGTCTTCACTTTTAAAAATTAGTTGCAATTGAAAGATTACGTTAAGTTATCACAACTAATTCGCTCTTAAGATATTGTAACCAAGTTGTATTTTTCTTAAGAAACAACATTTTAAGAATCTCCCACACTTTTTTTTCAGTGATGGTGGATCATGAACACACTTAATGTATTTATTGTTAATGAATGTTCACAAAGCAAATAAAAATTTTCCGCACTTGATCTTCCACTTCCACCGCAGCTTAACATTTTAAGGATTACTCGTTAGAATTGTCATTTTTTACGACGACAATGATATACTCATATTTTCATATATATTTAGGACTTAATTCATAGTTATTTATATTCATTTTATGTTCATCTATGGCTGGTTTATCATGTTTTAGCATTATTCAAGGTTCGTTGACATAAAATGCATAAATGAAACAAATAGACTTGAATTGCATTGTTTTTGAGTTTTTGACAAACTTGACGTTTAGTAATTGTGGGATTTTTTTCTCGAGATTGGTTTAGTAAAAAATTCTGAAATTTTATACTTAAATTATTGACTCATTACAGATTTTTTTGGACTAATTGCAAATTTTTCTAAGCTGGAATTCGAGAGAAATAAATTCTCAAAATTTACGTCAAATTTTGGAGCGCTAGAATGACCTGTCGACGATGTTTTGATCATAACTTTTGACTCAGATGGCGAAATCCCGTGATTCAAGTCTCATATTGAAGCTAACTCAAAGACGAAGATACTGATAAAATTTGATCTTTTAAATCATCACCGTTTAGTTTTTATGCAATGTCGAATTTGACCTTGAAAAATTCATTCCAACCAGCCAAGGATCAATATTAGCCCCCATCTTTTAATTATTTCAGCCCATGTACAACTCATTCTCCACTCCAAAACAACCTTCGCTATAAGACAAAGAAGTCTTCATTCCACAGCTAGCATCCATGTTATCCAAGACATGCAGCAATCTCTCCAATCAAGCAGCCACCGAAGAAGAAATACTCAATTTAGCCTCCAATTGACAGCAACGCTTTCACGCAAGCCATCTTTCACCCACTCACCAACCCCCACATTGAAAAGAGAGCCTACACATCTAACAGCCAACAAAAACAGCCAGAAAATTCATTCACGCTACACTCATTTCAAGCCTTCATTTTTGACTAACATAGTAGCCTGCACGAGCAAGCAAAAAGCAACTCTTCCATTCACGCAGCCAACTCCACACCAACGTAGACCACGCACAAGAGCAGCTGTTTATTTTCTCTCCATTCACTCACCAAACTTCACGTCTCCACCAACAAAACAGCCAAGCCTCCATATTTCACGCACAACAAGACACCATTGTCGCTACACACATCCAAGCAACTCTCTCAACTAACGCACCTCCAGCCTCTCACTCACACAAGCCTTGATTTTAATCTGAAAAGCTCTCTAAAAAAACTTCCAAGCTCCAACCTTCAACATCATTGGCACAACACATTCATGCAAGCCTTGATTTGTTAGCTCATCATTAATCTTTCACTCACAAGTTGAATCCAAGAGCCTCTAGATTTGAAGGACGCAACCAAGAGTCTTCACCAATGTACTAGCCTCCATTCGCCCAACAACGTAGCATCCATTCACCGCCAAAGAAGCAACCACGCAAAGGAGTATGGAGGCTTGGAAGTTTTTTTAGAGAGTTGCTGGAGTTTTTTTGGATTAAAATCAAGGATTGCGTGATTGAGAGGATGGAGGTGCGTTGGTTGAGAGAGTTGTTGGGATGTGTATAGTGTCAGTGGTGTCTTGTGCGTGAAATATGGAGGCTTGGCTGTTTTGTTGGTGGAGGCGTGAAGTTTGGTGAGTGAATAGAGAGAAAATAAACAACTGCTCTTGTACGTGGTCTATGCTGGTGTGGAGCTAGCTGCGTGAATGAAAGAGTTGTTTTTTGCTTGCTAGTGGAGGCTGCCGTGTTAGTCGAAAATGGAGGCTTGAAATGAGTGTAGTGTGAATGAATTTTGTTGGCTGGTGGATGTGTGAGCTCTCTTTTCAATGTGGGGGGCTAGTGAGTGTTTGGTGAAGGATGGCTTGCGTGAATGTGTTGCTGTCAATTGGAGGCTAAATTGAGTTTTTCTTCTTTGGTGGCTGCTTGATTGGAGAGGTTGTTGCATGTCTTGAATAAAATGGAGGCAATTCTTTGTTTTTTTCTTGGATGCTAGCTGTAGAATGAAGGCTTCTTTGTCTTGTAATGAAGGCTGTTTTGGAGTGGAGAATAAGTTGTACATGGGTTGAAGTAATTAAAAGATGGGGGCTGATGTTGATCCTTGGCTGGTTGGAATGAATTTTTCAAAGTCAAATTCGACAGTGCATAAAAACTAAATGATGATGATTTAAACGTTCAAATTTTATCAGTATCTTCGTCTTTGAGTTAGCTTCAATATGAGACTTGAATGGCGGGATTTCGCCATCTGAGTCAAAAGTTATGATCAAAACATCGTCGATAGGTCATTCTGGCGCTCCAAAATCTGGCGCAAATTTCGTGAATTTATTTCTCCTTAATTACAGCTTAGAAAAATCTGCAATTGGTTCTAAAAAATTCGTCAATGAGTCAAGAATTTAAGTATGAAATTTCAGAATTTTTGGCTAAACTAATCTCGAGATAAAAATCCCACAATGACTAGATGTCAAGTCTGCCAGAAACTCAAAAAACAGTGCAATTCAAGTCTATTTATTTCATTTATGCATTTTACGTCAACGAACCTCGAATAATGCTAAAACATGATAAACCAATCAGAGATGAACGTAAAATGAATGTAAATGACTATGAATTAAGTCCTAAATATATATGAAATATGAGTGTATCACTGACCCTCAAAAGATTGCAACTATGATTCAATGGCCCCAACCCAGTACTGTATGGGCATTATGTGGATTTTTGGATCTCACAGGTTATTACAAAAAATTTGTGCAATATTATGGGGGTTATAGTTGCTCCTCTCACTTCCATGTTACGGAAAAACCCTTTTTCCTGGACACTAGAATCCACTTCAGCTTTTGAGGCCTTAAAGTTGGCCACGACCACAACACTAGTTTTAGCTCTTCCGGATTTTTCCAAGTTGTTTGCTGTTGAATGTGAAGAAAGGAGTTGGGTGACCTTCTTGTTATAGAACAACCCCTATGCCTGCATCAGAGGCATCACTTAGCCGCATTTTGGCCCAATGATGCTGTCACTTACCAGCGTTTGAAAAGGAATTAATTGGGTTAGCTAAAGCTGTTTGCCACTGGAGGTCATATGTATGGGGTCATCGTTTCTTGATTCGGACTGATCATTATAACCTTAAGTTTCTACTAGAACAAAAAATCATCACATCTCCTCGACAACATTGGGTTAGCAAACTCATGGGACTCGATTTTCAAGCGGAATATCGAGCAGGCTTTGAAAATGTGGTGGCCAATGCTCTCTCACGCCAGCCAGAAGATGTGGGCGTTTTGGCTGAGATTGCCATGCCTGGTTTTTTTTGTTGATGTGTGAGCAGAAATTTCCTGCAGTCATGAATCACAGAAATTCATTGAGAAAATTGCTGCAGGAACTGCGAGTGACCAATGGTCCTATAAGGATGGTCTTATATTTTTCAAAAATAAGGTGTATATTTCATCATCTTCACTTCCACAGGCTATTATCTCTGTTATTCATATGCTCAATGTCATAAGGGCTATCAAAAGACACTTCATAGAATTTCTGCAGATTCTTATTGGTCGGGTATGAAGAAACGGTTCCAAGAACTGGTGAAAACTTGTGAAATCTGTCAGAAAAATAAATCTGAAAACTTGCAGTCTGCCGGTCTTTTACAGCCTCTTCCAATTACCAATCAAATATGGTCAGATATTTCAATGGACTTCATTGACGGCCTTCCCTCCTCCAATAGCAAAACAGTGTTGCTCGTAGTAGTAAGTGTGCCCACTTCTTGCTACACTCTTATCCTTATTTAGTTGTTTATGTTGCTTAGTCTTTTCTTTGACCAGGTTTTTAAGTTGCAAGGATTGCCCGAATCCATTGTCAGTGACAAGGATGCCACTTTCACTAGCTCCTTTTGGTCTGAATTGTTCCGGTTGAGTGGTTGTAAACTCTCTTTCAGCTCTGCTTATCATTCCCAAACCGATGGGCAAACTGAGACAGTTAATAGAGTGTTGGATATGTATCTTCGTTGTTTTACCAATGACCACCCACGTCCCTGGACTGATTGGGTAGCATGGGCTGAATATTGCTATAACACTAGCTTCCACTCTTCTCTGAAAGCAACTCCCTTCAAAATTGTGTATGGCAGACCTACAACTCGCCTTCTATAGTACTGTTCTAGTCTTGCGAAGGTTGCAGCAGTAGATATTGAGTTGCAAACACGTCATCAGTTTCTGGTAGACTTGCGGGAACGCCTTTTAGAAGCTCAAAATACCATGAAAACTACCTATGATTTCCACCATCGTGACATTCATTTTGAAGTTGGTGACAGGGTCTTGCTTAAGCTTCACCCTTATCGACAGTTATCTTTAACTTCCAAAAGCAACAGAAAATTATCTCCTCGCTTTTAAGGGCCCTTCTCTATTGCTGAAAAAGTTGGGACGGTTGCTTACTGCCTCACCCTTCCACCAGAAGCCAAAATTCACCCTGTATTCCATATTTCCCGTCTGAAGAAATTCTACTGATCACCTACCATAGTACCTCAACTTCCAACTGTTTACAAAGGTGCTGTTCAGCCCACTCCTAAAGCAGTCTTGGAATCACGCACCTTCTCTGGAATTCCGCAAGTTCACATTCATTGAGAAGGTCTCTCACCTGCTGATGCTTCTTGGGAACTAGTTTCCACTATATTTTCAGCGTCGTCCCTCTCTTGCACTTGAGGTCAAGCGCATTCTCGATGGGCCGAGTAATGTTGTGGGTCAAGAGCAGCAGGATTCTGCTGACCAAGTTTACCAGAGATTCACACATGGCAAATTCAAACATGGACAAGGGAAGGAGTAGATAAGTTATTTGAATATTCAAACGTGGGGAAAGGAAGGAGTAGATAAGTTATTTGAATAAGATATCAGAATATTAGGAGTTTGTTTTATTCTGATAAGTTGATTTATCTTTCAGTTGAGATTTTTATTGCTGAAAAGTAGGGATTGTTAAGGGCTGTAAGCTAGTTTAAATACAGCTCTTTAGAGCATGAATAAACAAGCAGAATTTTTGTTGACTGATTGTTAGTTCCAGAGATCGAAAAGTTCTCTCTTAACGAGCTCTTATTCCCTCATTCAAGATAGGTTATAAAGGGAGGAAGTCTCTCAAACATAACCTATCTGATATTCAGCTGCAAGGTCCCATAACCAGCTGTCGGTCTACGGCCTGTGACATTATGTCAACATTATGTGTTAAACCATATTTCATCTATCTTGGAAAGTTGATCAACCTGATTATTCTAGAATCATTTTCTTTTTGTCAATATGTAGTACTTTTTGCATATTTGTCTTCCTCCTCTTACTGATTTAGCAGTTATTCCTAGTTAAAATTTCATATTGCTCCTGTTCTGACTTATTGTTCTAAGGTCTCTTCACATGGCAGGCAGTTGATGATCGAACTATTGGCCACAATCCTGAAAGGTTGAGCTTATTGAAAGGTGGAATAGTTTATAGCAATGCAGTTGTGTAAGTAGCCTTTCTGGTTTTTTAATGCAGTGTGATTTGTTAATGGTTTAATATATGACTTATTTTTGTCTGTAGCTGGACCTCACATACTTCCACTGAGATGAATATGTTCTGGGGGTAAAACATGATATATTGTCCTAGGAAAATGGATATTAAACTTGGAATAAAACAGTTCAAGAAATCATTTAAGGCTTATTTATTGTATGAAGGACAGTTATGAGTATGGATTGTTGATTTGATGCAGATGGTCAAGGGAAAAAGTAAATTTGTGTTACTAATAGATATATGTATTGTATTTCCCTTACTGGCTTCTTGCAGTGTATATTAGGAATGATGAACTCGTCCTTTTCATTCTCGATTCTCAATCTGGATATAGATGAAACTTTGTTTTAAAGGACTTTTCTTTACCATTGCTAGTAATCAACTTAGATCACAACTAACTATTCATATTTCCCAGTATGATGCTTCTGGATGTAGGTGAAACCTTGTTTTACAGGACAACACATTGTCAATCTTCCGTATGTGAATCAATACTAAGAATGTAATAATCTATTATGCATTTTTTGTTACAAATTAATTGATCTGCTTACATTTTTCAGTACAGTGTCTCCAACATATCTGAAGGAGACTCTTTGCTCCGGATGGTTGGCAAGCACTTTGATAACACATCGAGATAAGTATGTTTGGATCCTTTTCGATTTTATTCATTTACTTACCTGTAGTCTATTCCTCTGTTCAATTCAATCAATCTTAGTAGAAGATTCCATTGAGTTTATTATGCGAAGCCATAATAAATTATTGTGTTTCAGAATCTATTCCGTGCTTCTAGTCTAATCACCTATTAGTAATAGACACTCATTTTGCATCTTTAAACATAGACTATCTAATTCTACAGGTACTTTGGTATATTAAATGGAATAGATACTGCAATGTGGAACCCTGCTACCGATGTTTTCTTGCCTGCTAAATTCAGGGGTAATGTCACTATTTTTTTTCCTTATTTGTCGTAAATCGCTGTTAATCTCTTCAAACAACAAGTATACGAATGCTTCTACTTTTATGCTCTTCAACAAAATTCCTTGGGTGCAGTGCTCCTTTATTGCTTTTTTTGTGTGATTAACTGTTTTGTCTATTTATGCAAGTTGTGATCTTTTAAGTCATTACAATGGTTCGATTCCTAGGTTTACTTCTTGCTAATCTATTTTTGCTTCATGTAGCTCAAAATATGGAGGGCAAGAAGATCTGCAAATACTATGTGCAGAGAGGGCTTGGTTTAGCCTCTGAAAGCATTGAAGCGGGTAACCATATGTCAGATGTGACATTTAGGGTTCCCTTGGTTGTATGCATCACAAGACTGGTCCATCAAAAGGGTCTTCACTTGATAACTCATGCTATTAAGCGTGTCGCAGAACTCGTATGTGAACTCTCCTATTATTGAGTAAAATGTTTACATATAATTGCTTTCCTTCTCAGTTTTCTTCTTCATAGCCCCTCTTGCTAATAAAGATTCAATGACTAACTATTATTTCACCGGGCTGATATAATTAGTCAGATCATCCAATTTAGTATTCATGTGGAACATTAGAACATTGAGAAGTTATAAATTGGATAGCTGTTAGAGGCAATTTAAGTTGTCCCTATTCTTTCACTTGAATATCTCATTATCACCCCTTTTCTTTGAGGCCATGTCATGAAATTAATTTTTCTATGTATTTGATGGCATAAAAAGCTTTGGAGCCTAGTAATGTTCATACCCTGAGGTAATAGTGTTGAATCAATGCTTGTGATGAACTACATAAAATGATTAATAGTTAAACATAAGCTCATGTAGCCCTCTTGCATTGTTCTATTTTGTTGATGTTCGTGTTTATTTTCCACTGATGAAGCCAATTCTGTGATGGCTTCTACTTACCATTTCAACTAATTTCGTGCACCAAACATAGTAAAATTTGTTTTCCATTTCTATCTGTAATTCATAAGCTCTTTGTGAACATATCTCGAGCTCGATGCATTGTTCTTTATTTGCAGTTTCTCCATTGGTATATGTGTGTATATGTATATATGTAGGGTGGACAGATGGTTGTCCTTGGGAAAGCTTCAGATGCACGTGTAGAAGGAGAATTCAAGCATCTTGCTGATACGGTAAGGCATTTATGGCTATTCTCTTTTATATCTTTACATAATTTCGAGTCTGCTGTCTTTTTTGAACTCCATATGTGATGTTAACAAGACTGTCAGTGATAATAGGCACCTTCTGTGTGGGTTATCATGTGGAATGTTCCTTCTGATTTGTCTATTCTCTTTATTGCTCTTAATATCTTCTTGTCTACGGTCTACCTTATCCTTAAATCTGCCATAGAATCATTATGAACAGTATGCTGTAAGCTAACATGCACCTGTGCATATGGCTATATTTTGCAGCATAATCAAGGTCCCAACATTCGTATCCTATCGTTGTATAGGTAAATCATCTTGATAGAACTGCAACTGCTTTCATGATTCCTGAATCTTTTTAACTTCTTTATGTTTTTTATTTTCTTTTCTTCTAATTGTGTGTACCTCTAGTCTTTAAGGAGACTTCTAAAGCATATATGAAAAAATCTAGAGAAATTTTTTAGTCCATAACTGACACAAGTTTGTCTTAATTTTGGCTTATTTTCCATTCAGCGAGGAGTTATCCCATATGCTTTATGCTGCAGCAGACATTGTGCTAGTTCCTTCCATATACGAACCTTGTGGACTTTCCCAAATGATTGGCATGCGATACGGTGCAGTATGTGCAATGAAACTT
Organism: Erythroxylum incrassatum; assembly: GCA_026546855.1. NCBI lineage: Eukaryota > Viridiplantae > Streptophyta > Magnoliopsida > Malpighiales > Erythroxylaceae > Erythroxylum > Erythroxylum incrassatum. Next base: position 165,681 of record JANVCL010000213.1, on the reverse strand, counting down.
TGTAGCTGAAGTGCTATGATGATTTACTCTTAAGCTTACCTTATCTTCTTGATGGTCGGGACTGTTGAATTAATGAGACATGTTTTTGAAGTCTAAAGTTCAGATGCTTCTAATTTGTGAATGCGTCAGTGTAGCTACAAAGTGGCCTAAGATTCCTCATCTGCAACTGTTTGAACAATATAAATTGCTGACTTGATATCATTGCTGCGTTTCCACTTAGGTCTATGATTTGAATACTCTAGATGAGTTCATTGTATTGCTGAAACAAGGAGATGATCTCATTTAAGACACGGTGATTGTTTCAGGTTCCAGTTGTTAGAAAGACTGGTGGTCTTGCAGACACAGTCTTTGACTTGGATGACCAGTCAAACCAAAACAAGGCTAATGGGTAACATGGTTTAAAATTTTCTGTGTAGTTTATATCATAAAAAGTTGACATAGCAGATTTGGCCTGCCTTATCTTTTAGAGCTGTTTCATGACATGATTAACCAATGTCATTTTTCTTGGAAGCTAAGATGGACCTCAATAGTAAATATGTAATATTAGTTGAATTTGGTCAGGTTTGTTTTCGAAGGAATTGATGAAGGATCTTTGAATTCGGCTCTTGACCGTGCATTTGCTTACTATAGAGACAGTAAGTTCAGCAATTGATTACCATTTGCATTAACTGAACCGTAGCTGCTTACTGAAGATGTTAGCTTGACAGCTTTTCGCATTTGTTCGTAATATTCTTAAGCAGAACCAAGGGAGTGGAATGACATTGTGCGAAAGGTTCTTGATATCGACAATAGTTGGCACAAAATGGCCGAGAAATACATAGAAGTATACAACTCAGTTAAAGTGAGGGCATAAAGGTGCAAGCAACAGTTACCGTATCCATGGAATGGAAACTTTGTTTGTGCTCAACTTGGGCTTGGCACCACAGCACAGATGCAATTGGAACATGAACGACTGAAGAGTTGAAGAAGTGCTGCTCCTGCTAAAAATTAAGCATGATGTCTTGAAAGGATAATAATGGTGCTTTCTAGTAAAGTTTTTCAATGTATTCCATTCTATTGGAAATGAAAACTGTTATCTAGCAACTTGTTTGTACGAAGTAATAATACTCACTTTCCTGAGAATGTAACAGGCATGTTGCCTTCATATACTCGAGCTTGTAAGCTTCTGTTGTTTCGGTTCCATGTCAAGTGTGAACTCATTTTACAAGTTTTAGCTGAGTTTGTAAATCAAAATCGTCTTCTATTGCAATAGTATTTGTTCCATTACTTTTGTTGGGATGATGGGACTCAATTCTTAATCTTTCTTTTTCACTACTCTGTGGCCAGTCTTGGACCATTTACGTCTGATGTAATGGTGGTGCAAAATGTATGCATGGCTTGAACACCATTAAAGCCACAATGGTGCCTGGCCGCTCACTCAAAGCAACCAAAGTGAGAAATAAAACAAGTGAAAGGTTGGTAAAAGTCAGAAATAGGCTTTGAGAACAGAATATAGGAAGCAGCTATCTTTTTACTTTACGCAAAGTGCGTGCGAGTTGAAAGCATGCGATGGGCAGCAGAAGAAGGGTGCTGTTGCTGTTAAAACCGTTCAACATTTACCCTTTTCCCCCTTCTACTACCTCCCTCTCGCGCATCTCTCCACACGCAAATCGTAATCCTCGGGTAAATCAATTTCCTTTGCTTCTGTCTCTCTGTATATGTTAAGCTTGTTAACGTTTGTAACATGTTCGATAAAATGTGGCGCTTGGGTATCTTCCGTTACATTCTCTTTATATTCTATACTTTGTATTGTTGGATTAACAGAGTAGTAGCTTTCTTCTCGTTATGTTTACGCCATCTGGGCTTAAGAAGTACACTTACTCTCTTCTGGCGGAGGTATTTGTTTCTGCAGATCTTTAATTACTTAGAAAACAGGCGTAAGGTTCACAAGGATGCTGTTAGCTTTTGTCAGAATATTTTGCGCCAGAAATCTGTAGATTGGCAACCTATGTTTCGCACTCACTTATCCCAACCCATTCGTGATTTTGATTTTGTCATCACTGTTGGCGGTGATGGCACTCTTCTGCAAGCTAGTCATTTCATTGATGACTCTATTCCAGTTCTGGGTGTGAACTCAGATCCAACAAAAGTTGAAGAGGTTGGTTGAATAGAAAGATTCAGACCTGCACTTTCCACGTGCATCCTAAATATCTGGATTCTGATCTATCATTCAGTTCACTGCGTTGCTCTTTGATTTTGTAGGTAGAAGAATTCAGGAATGGTTTTGATGCTACCAGGAGCACGGGGTATTTATGTGCAGCAACTGTCGAAAACTTCGAACAAGTAAGACTTGTCTGATTTATGATTTATCATACATAATGTATTCAATCATTGGGATCACGTTCTCTAAACACAATTTATCACATCAATTGGTAACCTACTCCTTTGAACATTGAAATTATGGCTTGGAAACAAGGAACGTTTCACTTAAAACCAATTTTCTCGTTAGAGCTTTTTGTCTGAATTATTATTCATTCAATTTGGTTCTTGATAGCCTTCATCGATGCCCTTTATCCATCTGTTCATTCTACTGGCCTCTCCTTTCCACAAGCTCTTACCTGTTGTATGCACCGATGGTTACGAAGTACCATCTTGTTCTGTAGTAGTGAAACTTTCCGACGAAAATTATCTGAGTGATGGACACATCTTTCAGGTACTTGATGATATATTAGAGGATCAGAAAACTCCTTCTAGATTATCAAGAATTTCACTGACTGTGAATTCACGACTTTTGTCTACTTGTGCTCTCAATGATTTATTGATTGCACATCCATGTCCTGCAACAGTTTCCCGGTTCTCATTCAAGTAAGTAAGTAATCCATTACCTTGATGTTTTGTAACAGCATCTTTTTGTTACTTGTTCTGAATATTTAAAGTGCTTGCCATCAGACTTCTGAAAAATAGTGAATCTTGCACTCCCTTAATAAGTTGCCGGTCAAGTGGTCTCAGAGTTTCAAGTGCTGCTGGTTCAACAGCTGCAATGCTTTCTGCAGGTGGATTCGCAATGCCGATACTGTCAGAGGACCTCCAATATATGGTTAGAGAGCCCATATCTTCAGGATCTGTCATCTCTGGCCTAATGCATGGATTGGTGAAATCAGATCAGTATATGGAGGTGTCATGGTTTTCTGAGAAGGGTAAAATATACATTGATGGTTCTCATGTAGTCCATTCAGTTGGATACGGGGACACCATTAGAATGTCTTCCAAGGCCCCGGTGTTGAAAGTTTTCTTGCCCCGTCATATATTGTCATAGTGCACGTGAGACCTTTCTGAGGAGTGTAAATATCGGAAATAGGATGAATGGAAGTACCTACTTGGCTACTGGAGTTGCATGTAGGCACCCTAGCAAGCAAGTTTTTATCTCAAATGTTAGTTTAGTGTTCATCCAAATGCTAATCCCGAGAGATTCATGCACAATTCGTTATAAATTGAGTGATACAAATCCATTACTCATTTACGTGTTGATTTCTTTCCATATAAAAGGAGGATGCTGTTCAATTAGTTTGTTTGAAAGAGAGACATAAAAAGCTGTAGTCAACTTTAAACTATCCACTTTCTCAAAAAAACACTTTAAACTATCCACGATTACAGGCCAAAATGTGAAGTACAGATAACTTTAAACAGCAGCATTCATATCCTTCATGGATAAGAAAAAAAATTGCAACTTGCATAGCCATAGATAGGCCTATTGATATTGAAAGCTGCCGATGATCTCTAAGCAAGATTGATTGAAGAGAAATGCTCAAGGTAACAAACACTCTTCTCAACTCTTCTATCGGTCCTGTGATTACCACCTCCATGCAAATCATGAATGCACATTATTTTGACATGCTTGTTTGCCACTGATCGTTTCGCAACTCTGGTTCCATTGGTATTAAGAACTCAGTTAGTTGTACAAGTATTCCTATTCTTTTGTTTCTTTGCTGTTCCTTTTCCTTTTCCTCTGTTCTCTTCTGCTCACCTTTAGTCAACGCAGCTCTCCCAAATTCTGGTTCTGGAATTGTATTTAGTGCTACTGAATTTTTCATGGTTTGTGGTTCATGCATTACAATCCCTTCAGCGCTCACAAAAATCTTAGATTCAAAGAAAAGTGACAAAATATTCTTAAAAGGGATAGGTTCTTCTTTTCATCCCTTGTTAATCACAAGTACATCATTATCTCTTTCCTAAACCCTAATACAATTTTATGCTAACGAAACAATGTAGATTTCTTTTTTCCTAAAACTATATTTCAACAATAACAACAACAATAAGAACGTAACAAATATAGGAAAAAGGGGCAAAAAGAGAGCTGATTTTTCTACGCCTCCCTCCTATGGTAAGGGAAAATAAAAATAATGGTTGGCAATGCAAATATAAATACAGATAATGCTCCAATTGAAATCCTTATGAATTTTGGTAAATTTACTTTCTTAGTGACGCTTCATTTCTCTAAAAATGTTGGCCACCCTCGGAGATAATCTTGGTAGGAATTTAAACAACTGTAAAAACACCAATCAAATAGATCATTAGCTTTTTCAACTAAATAAATATAATATAAAATCAATCATCAAATGCTATGCTAACAAAACCCCTTAAAAAATTCCAAAACTATGTTTTATGTATAACTCCACAGCATTTCAGCAATCTTATGATATTACAGCATCATTCTATTCCTATAACAAGGATATCAAGGCATTAATACTACACTACTAGTTTGATTCTGTTCTTCCTCTTCACCTTGTCCCTAATCTCACTATTTGCTTCCTCTACTCCAGCTGTACCTCACCTGATGATGGGACTCAGCAATGTTTTGATCTCTAGTAGCATTACAGACTTCACTGCAGAAGCCCTCTGCTAAGTTAAGTCGTTAATAATGTATGACCCAAATTTGGAACTTTTTTTTAGTTTAGTTCCAATTCTCACAATTATAGGGTTTCAGTCTAGTTCAAACTGCCCAAAAGGGTTCCTTTTTCTAACATTGTTAATCTGTGATCACAATACATCACGGTTTTCCTAAGTTGATTCAACTTTTTGGATTCTATTCCAGTTGAAGTCCCTTCAGGTTCAACCCCAAATGCCAACTAGTATTTATTTGAATTCTAATCCATGTTTTTCAATAATCAGAAGAATAGAACATCTGCTGAGAAGTGAATTTTGCTGTGATCAATTTAAACTCCTTTTCTTTGATAAGCAACATGAGATAAAAACTGTTAGGAAAGTCGAGAAAAAGTGAACAGCATACCCAAAGCTTCACACACGCATCAATGATTACTGGAACCAGGCATATAAAAATGGTAATAGCAGACTGATCAACTTCAAGACCATAGTGCTCAACCACAATCTCCAACAAGGTTTGCCAGCCAGATTCAGAATGATACCTGCAGGCATGCATACTCGCAATGAATGAACAAGGTTCTCTAGCAAACAAGACTACTGCTTAAAATGTCATAAAAAGCATGATAAGGTGAATTCTCCTTCCATCCTACAGATCTTCTGAGAGAGATCAACAAGTTTGAGCGAAAGAAATAATAGCTGAGATATTATGATGAAAAATGCCCCAGAATTCAGATCTCTTAAATTGGATATACACTGATAACTCCTCAGTTAAGGCAAAGAACCATTGAACAAATATGCAAAATAGATAAATGAATAGATGGCATATGATTACGAGAGTACTTTTAAAATAGCAGTAGATGTTACCCTAAGAAAATGTCTGTCGTAAGTATAATTAGAAATGCCTTGCCAGTATCAGTGATGTTGTTTATTAGTTTATACCCAGTAAATTTCAGCAGAGCTACCTGCGAGAGTAAGAAATGAAAGTCATGAAGCCAGCAAAAAAATTGAAAAGAGATACAGAAATCAGGGTTCAATTACAAATTTAGAACACAATTCTGTTAGAAGTAACATAACAAATTTAGCATGTAAAATTTGAAGAATGCGCAAAGGTTTTTTTTTCTTTTTTTTTGGAAATTCGAACGTGCAAACGATTGCCAAGCAGCAAACATTTCTTTTCAATAACTTGAACATATGGGGTTCATTTCTAAGCCCTGAGAATGAGGATAGACTTAGCCTACAAAATGAGTAGAAGTGATCCTCCATTTATCTATCCTCACTCAAATCAAGCACAAAAATGATTTAGTAGATAAGAGAAACATGTATATTTATTCAGTACTACGATGAATGCATGTGTTGAAGCATATGAAATATACGAGGTACAAAAAAGAAAACTATATAAGCCCAAAATAACACCAAAAGTTTCCGCTGAAAATACCATGATACCACAATTTTTTAACAACAAGTGGCGAAGGATGCAAAGGATCATGCTCATATAAAGCATCTAAAACTATCACAAAAGCACTGCAAGAATAAATTGACTTGGAACTCACTTTACTCTGATTGAAGCACAAAAGAAGGAACAATGAGATCCCAAACACCATATCTGACCATATGTTGGCAAATGCTCTACGGTTTTCCAACCTCCACTCATCACGTAAGTCTAACCTGTTTAGGAACAAACCTTCAGATGGCAAAAGAGTTACATCCATGTCATATATATATTAAGGGACACAGCAGCAAAAGCTTTCTTGAGGTTATTTGAACTCAAATTACATAGTTTTAAAACCAGTCTAGTTACTTAATGAACTCCAAATGAAGACTAAAAATGGTTAGTTTCTTGACTAAATCGTAAAACTCTTGGATTCAATTGTCTCAACTAGAGACCTTTGCTTCAATTGTCCCAGCCATGAACCAATGAGCATCCCAATCATAAAATTTGCTAATTTAATTGAAGTGGGAATCCTCACTTGGTCTGTAGCAAGACTCCTGAGGGTCCAGCTTGGATAAGAAGCAGCTTTAGAGTTGAATAGTCCAAAGTAAAAAGAATCATACAAATAGATTTTCAAGTATGGTGGTGATTCTAGAGAGATTATGGCATTAAAATTCCTAGAGGGCCACACACGTTGAAGGAATGAACACTACTTCCAATTCTTCAATGCAGCAATACATCTTATTTGCTATGTGGATGGATAATAAGATCATATCTCATGATTCTATTGCAATCTTAACAAAAAAAAGCAAATTATCTTACTTTAGATAGCATGCAAAACAATGGGCCAGCCAAAGGAGTACAAACAATATTGTATTCTTACGCTTTATGCCGTAATTCCCACCAAACCTCCTCATCAGAAAGGGGAGGGGATTTGCCAATCTCCATCTCAAGCTCTAATCTGGCTTTCTCTAGTTTCAATTCCTTAACCATTTCAAGCTTTTGAGTTTTTCTCACATCAAGCATCTGTGCTGCAAGAGGTACAGTCTTCACATATCTGTTCAAGAAAAAGATCCATGCAGACTTGGAGTTAGTCAAAATGCAGAACTCTAAGTGAATCTTGAGGCAAATCCACTAATCCATGCAGACTTGGAGTTAGTCAAAATGCAGAACTCTAAGTGAATCTTGAGGCAAAATCCACTAATCCTTGAGTCAAACGCACTATGAAATAATCATAGTAAAAGTTTTCCTAAGCCAGCGATACAATTCATGTATATCCAACAAATTGCATAGCCTGAAATCTCAAATTCAATAGTAATTATGACGGCATGAGTTTCACTAAATAAACATTGCATGCGTCAAAGTGCTCAAAGTTGAAACAAATCGTTAATCTCAATCTAGATGCAAACTGCTGTGGATGGAGCACGCCCCAAAAGTTGCAATTTCAATAAAATTACAAAATTTTCTTTTGTTATATGATTATGTAGGGATACTGATCATAGTTTCCATTTGATTTTTCAATAGGTAAAAAAAAATGTTACGATTGATTTAGACACTAAAACACCATACTACATGCTCCAAACCATTACCTGTCTAAGAAAGGCATGAGAACATAGTCGTGAACTGCAAAGTCCAAGGCCCAGGGTATGATTATCAGTAATGCCAAAAACTTAGCCTGTATCATGGGTGAATATTAAGATATTAAAATAAAGCAACATCCATGACACTAACTGAAACTTTTCTAGCTCTTTGAAAAGTGCATTGAAGACTCTTATTAAGAAATTATATCGATTACTGTATGGATAAAACTTCTTAAGGATAGTTAAATCCAGCAGGACAGGCCCAAGAAGTTGTAGCAGCAAATTTTCCTCATTCATAACTGTTAAAAGTTCATCAAAAGAGATATTATTCTATTATTCGCAACGAGAAACTCAAAGAAAAGTGAAGAAATCAGCAGAAGAGATGTGAAATTCTCCAGTTAATCAACTAATTCAAAAAAGCATTTCATCACGAGGCTCCAGGCTGCCAATTAAGTAACTTGGGTTCTTTATAAGCTAGATATTTATAACCAAGCAACAGTTATGGAACTACAATTTCACACCTTATATGTATTAATTTTGCTCAAATTGGGTACTGAGATTAACTTATGCTTAACCCTAACGCAAATTAGTAGAAAGAATCCAGTGTTATTGTTCAGATCATGACATGGATGAGCACGTTTTAGCGTTTCTGCAATGGCAGTGTGCACGTCTGCGATTATCAGCTTCATAAGTTGGGACGCTAGATTAGGGTTGGAAGAGATGCTCAAAACTGTCAACTCAATCCTAGGCTTGGATACAAACATTCGTTAAAGACACCAGGAGAAGTCACATGCACGTTGCTAAATTTAAGCTTTAAGGAATACTTGGTGGAATTCACTAACCGAATTAACGGAAGCATATCGGAAGACACGATCTTCATAAAGCAAATCATCCTCTTCCCTGCCAAGAACGAAATCTCTAACAGAATCAACAAAACTTTTTTCGGGTACAAGGTCAGAGGGATCGTCCTCAACTGATCCCCCAACCCCACCATTGTCATTCGGCTCTGGAGTCCACCAAGAACCGTTGACATTGTCACTAGCGGTGCCATTATCGTCTAAAATCCAATCTTCCCACCTCCTACTCTCCTCATTCAACATCTCTTCTTGTGCTTCCCTCAACTCGACAATGGCCTCTGCTCTCCTCTTCCACGCCTCGAACTTCTTTTCTTCCGGCAACTCGTCATCATCAACTTGGTCCTCAATCATATCCTCATCCTTCAAGCCAAGCCAATTCCCATCATCGTCAAAAAAGAATCTTTGCCACCAGCTTCTGCTTCTCTTAGAATGGTTACTGTGCTTCTTCTTAGCATTTGGAACAAACCCAGAAAAACCCAGTTTGTTACTTCTAAAAGGGAGTGAAAACTTGGAAGAAATATGGGAAGAGAGGGGTTTGAAAGGAGGGCAGCGATTAACAAAGATAAGGTTGTGGCATAAGACCATAGAAGTGGTCATTAAGAAGCCAACATTTTCTGGCTTCACCAATCAGAAAGGGAGTGAAAAGAAGCAAGAAAACGGGTGGATTAAGCAAGCATCAAGCTGCATGCGTTAGAGAAAATGGCCGAGAAAGACATATAGATTAAAGCAACAGAAGACAGGAAATTAAACAAGAAGCAAGGGAAATGGTAAGAGAGGAGTAGGAAAAGATACGCGTTTGTGTCTGCGTAAGCCCAGACTCTGAACAGATAACATTTCCCTTTCACAGTTTCCCTTGCTTATATAAAGTTCTAGTGCCACTTCATTCTTCCATTGTGCCAAAGTTCAACTTTTTATAAAATAAATAATTAATTATTAAGTATTTTCATTTCTAAATTATTTTGTTTTATTGGAATTGACAAACAAGGTATTAATTCATTCCTTCCGAATCAACCATTAGTTCCAACCGTAACAGTTTAAAATTAGTGGCAGTGCCAACCGAAGCAAGCAACCCAAGATCCCATCAGACAACCAAATCATTGAAGATCCGCCGAAACCCCATGACTTTGTCTGTCCTAATGGTAATGGCAGTACTTGCAGTTGGCGCTTCCAATATTTCGGCTCGTCTTCCGGTCTTCACCACAGTTTTCTTCTCTACATCACCCAACATTAATACTCTCATCTTACTTCATCTCCTGTCTACTTCCACACTTCTTACTCCTTTCCCAGTTTCCAACAATACCACAGGAAGAGACTCGTTATATGCAGCACACGCTTCAAAACTAACAGGATATATTTATGTATATGTTTACGAACTGATTTCTCACAAGCTTTGCAGTGCAGACGTACCTTCAACTCCACCACCTATTTATATACATGTTTGCGCGTAAATAAACACATAATAAGCATCACTTGCCAAATATTTGTCTAGTTGGTTGTTTCACCTACATGCTAATTGGTGACAATACAGGGTACAGGCTTATAGAGAGCGAGAGAGGCAGGCAGGCCGTTCATATGATTGATCGAGTTGCAGAGACCAGAGAATGGATGACACTAAGTGAGGAACACATGAGGGTGTTGTGTTGTATAATTATAGGGATAAAAATAAAAGTAGAAAGGATAACTTGATTGGCATGCTGTTTATAATCAATTATTACCATTATTTCATCATCATGCTCGTATACCTCGAGGACACTTGAAGCAAAGGACTTTCATTTGCCAATCCCATGATTTGAACACACCTTTCTAGACTGTCATGGTTTGCTGCATCAACTCAAATAGGCAAGCCGCAAGCGCGCATTTTTTGTAATTTTGTATATATATATATAGTGGGACGGAGCGTGCAAGCTGCTTCGAAACGCACAGGGCCAAGGGATGGACCAGAAAAGCTTCAAAAGCATACGTCTCAAGGTAAGGAAGATTAGGATGGACATGATCCTGACTCGATTCTTTGATCCTTCCATTGCACTAGGATAGGACCAAAAGCATGAACATGTCCTCTTTGTGTCTGGACGAATGTCTCTTATGCCTGACAGTTCACAAATCACTTTGACAGCAGTTTTTGTAGGATCTTTTTTCAACCTGGCAAGTCTTAAGCAGCTACTGCCAAGTTGACACAGTGCAGTCAAGTCAGGTTCCTCCCGAGCTCAGTGGCATTTAGTTTAAGCGTCTGGTTCCGATTTGTTCTGGTTAGCAAGTGGGTAGATCAGCAATCCTTTTAAGAGGATGTTTATATATATATAGTTCAATCAAAATAAATTTTCCATTTTGTTCCAATAACAGAGGCTCCTTGTGCCCACTTGTACCTCTCGCATTTGGTAATCACATTGTTAGAGCTACAGAAAACCAAAGAACTTGAGTGTCCTGCTAGTATTTGCTTATGCAAGGGTAAAACAAATGAAGTTGCACGATAAGTACTTCTGGTCTGCTGATACCCATAGGCATTTCATAGCAACTAGTTGAAAATTTTCACGTAGCTTTCCATTAATCTATCCTAGAAAGCAAATGAGCATAGTTGACGAAAAACGGTACCTCTGAAAATTAGGAGCCTCACAGATTCAGAGAATAGTCAGCAAAATCAGAAACAGGCATGTAGCCAAGCCTAATGATTTATGGAGGCATCCAAGTGTCCCTTCTACCCCTCCATAATAAGGCTCAATCATTATCTCAAATCTACAATTTCCAAATGAAGGGTCGGTCTTGGTGATTGTTGAAAGGTTTGGAAACTTGCACGCACTATCAAGCTGATCCTGCCTCTGAAAGTAACTGTTGAAGGCGTATGAAATATTCCCCTTAGCATCCAGATTTCCACAAGACGTCCCATAACCAAGGCTAGTGCAGTCAGCAAGTCCACATGCGTAACTCACACTTGGTGCTATTTGTGGGTCATCAAGATGAGCAGAGGCCCTCATCACACACCATTTGCGTTCCTGGTAGTGGACATTTCTTGCTGGAATTAAAGTTCCTGAATTTGTTGTACCAAGGTTGAGAGCATATTTAGGTATCCCATCAAAAGTGAAGATCCCCCAGTGGCGTTCAAAATTACCTGGATCAATACTTTTAGCATCCTCATCAATAAGACTGAATAAATATGCATCAATAGGTCCAGGCCTCAATGGGGTTCCTTTGCCACCTGAAATATGGGACATAAATCCTTGGTTGAATCGTCGGGCATATTCGATGTTAGCATTCCGATCTCCATCAGTAGGCCAGCCGATCTCTCCAATAATTATAGGCAAGTTTCCAAACCCATTCTTTTGTAGAGCATGCACAAGAGTGTCATGATTGGCATCAAACATATTGTAGTAATTCGTCCCACCATCATTTATAGGAGAGGCATTGCCATCAAAGAATGCATATTCAACTGGGAAGTTAGAATCTGTGTATAGGCTAATGAAAGGATATATATTCACAGTAAAAGGAGAACCACTGTCACTCAAGAACTTGACAATAGTCAGCATAAGATCATGGATATCAGTTCGAAAGTCACCACCAGACGGGAGTCCAGTTGAGCTTGCATACACATCAGCATTCAGTGGAACCGTCACTTTTACTTGGTTACTAAGCCCGGCTTTTATCAGGGCAGATTGGATATTCTGCAGAGCAGGGTATGTTGTTCTCAAGTAGCTTCCATTGTACGTTTCTAAGAAAGGTTCATTCCCAACTGCCACATATCTGCCCAAACATGAGTTGATAAGTCAACATGCACCAACTACTACATGATGTCCAAATGATGCAGTTCATACGAGTTACCAAATTGCATATCCTACATACATCATGCACTTCCAATGAAAAAGCAAGAGAATTTTTTTCAACAACGTATCTTCTGATCATCAAGGATTTGGTTCCGTGGCAGGACAGGGAATTTTCAGGATGGTAGCCATCAACTAAACTCATAAATCACCCTATTATTGATAATATGAACCCAAAAAACGAGTGATAGTCCATAAAGATGGTGAGAAAATGAGTATTATTAACAAGTGTAGACGTAAAAAAAATAGAGAGTACTATAAAACAATCCAGTGCCGTTATGATTTGTACAAGCCATCCACTTAATTCCAATTCTAATTGAAAATGCTTTGCGGAAGGCATTCCTTGATCAATCTGGATCACTTTACGTGGGGCAATACACACATACAGAGCATTCATCCATTTAACAAAAAGGTTTCAACGAAATTACAAGTAAATTTTGAAGAAAGAAGCTGATAAAGAATCTCAGAAAAGGTTCTGTTCCAGTAATATAACAAAGAAGAATCAAAAGAAGTTGAAAGCCAGTCACATAAAAACCCGTGCAGTTAGAACTACTGTTCACCATCAAAGTAAGCAAGGATAGTTACGGAGTCTTAAGATTCCAGCAGGACCAGCACCATGTCATAACCTCATCTTCCTAGAAACGGCCCTCTTAACACAACTATATACGGAAACTATAGCTATTAGCAAAGAAAATGATTCAAAAGAGCTTCAATGAGCGCAGAAACAACCAGGTGCTATATTTCCAAAAAATAATAAGAAGTTCCAAGCTCACCTGATATTAACATTGTTGGAGGTGATATGCGTGGAAACATTTTTAGAAACCCATCTCTCAGCAGCCTTGACGCTGCTAGCCAGAGAGGATAGCATGTCATTTGGGATGCCAACCATAACCTCAATACCCGACTTGGCAAGAGCATTTAGCGTTCCGTAATCTGCGTCAAAAAGCTTTACCTTTTGGATCCCATTTTCCCTCAGCAGCTTAACAACGGTTTCTGGAGGCAGAGAATGGGTAGCTTGTGTGCCCCAGTTGGCACCTATCCCACTCACTACACTCACCATTGACAGTAATCCAAGTAATCCAATAACCCTGGACAACAAATCCATTCCTATCTGCTTCAAATCTACCAACCAGCTTCTGCACAATAAAGCTGGCTATAGTTGCAGCCCTGTGCTGCAGAACTTGGGTTGATGCCAAAAAAAGATGTGGTTAGGCTATGCTAGTAGAGTAAAGGAAAATCTTTTAGTGCTGAAGCAAATAAAACCTTACACACAACAGTGGACGTAAAAGGATTTGGAACGAGATGTGCTAATAAAAAGATAGGACAAGAGCTGATCTAAGAAACGTGTCTGAAACAACAACAAAGCAAAACTCCTGTTTACTTTACCGCTGAAAACAGAAACTTCACATACAAATCTGAAGTAGGAACATAACCATAACCAACACAGTGTTTGGATAAGCAAAGTTGCCTCCTTTCTTTCTTGTTATTTTTGTAAGAACAAGGAAAGGAAAATGGAAAAGTGGGTGGTTTAGCAGATAAAAGAAGAAACAAAAAGATTTCAAGCAAGAGGCAGTTAAGAAAGGGCAAGTTTAGAGCTTTGGACAGGAATCAGGAAAGCCAGGCATCCAGGAGTAGGAGAGATTAGGATGAAAACGCAAAAGATCAGTAAGATGCAAAAAGAAGGATTAGGAAAAGGTAGAAACTTTAATAAAAGACCAGATAGATAAGAGCGAGGTCTGAAGAAGTGACGGATCAGCTGAGAGAGGGACTGTTGGGTTCTTGGACCATTAGATTAGATCAGTGAATAAAGTAAACAAAAAGACAAGGAGAGAAGAATCCGTTGAGGAGTCTGAACAATAATAATGTAATGTTAAATTACAAGTGCAGTGAAGTAGTGACTAGTGAGTAGTGGAGGGAGGAGGAGTAATTAATAGAGAAGTAATTGAAAGGCATAGTCATCGGTTTTGGCGTTTTATATTAAAAATACAGAAAGTGTTGCAGAAGGCTGTGGGGTGGGGCCATGTTCTGTTTCAACTTCCAAGGCTTCAATTTTCACTTGGAATATGGAAAATTCACCATCAAACCCAATCTTAAATTCTAATGCAATTACTGCTATCTATACATACGCCAGTGAATGCTTTTTTCTTCATTTCGTTTCTTGCTAATTTTGTTCTTCAGTTTCACGGGAGCTGGTTCACACTTATTGGTTGAAAGACTTACTCGACCCCCCTCACGATCATGACTCAGTATCATGACCTATACAATGAAATGGTTAAATGTTGTACGACATATACAGTGCAGAAGATGCTTCTCCCTATAGGTAATAGAGGCCAAAATTATGGGCTAATATTCAACCCACCTTAAGTGTATCGCCAGGTTGAAGAACGTTTGCAATATCAGAGACACGATAATGACTAATTTGACTGAGTCCATTAATACCATCAATATCAATGAAGGCACCGTACGGTTTCAGGCTCTGAACAGTTCCAATCACAACTGAGCCAATAACAAATTTCACTTGTTCTTCTTTTCTCTTACAAAATTTTGACCTATTTCGTAAATTTCTAATTTATATGTACATACATGCTCTTTTATTCCCTAAAACAATAGGGCAATTTTCCGCCAAATCCTTCCCTTTTGTTTTGGCAATTGCCTATTGGACAGAACCTCGCTGGTATTTAACTTTCAAAGTTACGAAGGAGTGCAAATTTGGAGTAAAACGAGTGAGAAATAGAAATCCTTGAGAGTGTATTTTCGCTTTTCTATTTCTATTACACAGCAATATAGGGAGGGAAACCGCATTAGACAACATCAAACGAGAGGGTAAGATAACCCATCCTAAAATAGTGTTGCAACACGTGACGACTTCAAGCGTGCTTGAGGCAAGCAAATAGAATCTTAACGAGGGGACTTCCAGTTTGCCGGTTCTTCAAAGATAAGCCTTGTCCAGATCATCAAAGTAAGGATGTTCCATAGCTTTCTTTGCTGATATACGCTTTGAGGGGTCGTACTGCAACATTTGCTGCACAATGTATTTACAATGCAGTAAGAAAAAGATACGTCTCGTTTAATCTTGAAAGAAAAGAGATGCTTATAAGTACAGTAATTAAGAGACGAAAGAAATCAGAAGCTTACAGCTAGAAGATCTAGCCCATCCTTGTCCAGATTAGAGACACATGATGACAGATTCTGCGGCGTCCATTGAGGATACTCATGCCAGTTGGGCAGATTGCCTACTCCTGGCCAAACTTCTTCATTTGGAGTGCCCAGCAACCTAAAATACAGCGGTTGTAGAAATATGCAAGAACAGCAAACAAAATTAGCCATGCAAACAAAGAAGCTTTCATTCAATTAAAGTCAAAATTTTGCTATTGAACCTGAAAATATGGAGGAGTTGCTGCAGTTCAGAATCTCCAGGAAAAAGTGCTTGCTTTGTAGCCAATTCCGCTTGAATTTAGTCAAATAGGAACGATAACTACTAATTAGTAAGCCTGAATTTGGCCAAAACAATTTGAGTTTGGGGGGAAGGTGGAGATCTGTACCAAAGATGCAACCAACGGACCACATATCCACAGCAGTTGAGTAATGGGTAGCCCCTAAAAGGACTTCAGGGGCCCTGTACCACAAGGTCAATATCTGAAACAGCAAAAACATTCATCCTTCAACAACACTTGATGATAAAGATAATTGAGTTTGGTCGAGAAAGTTAACAGTACATAGTACTGTGGAAGAACGTAGTAGCAATAGAAGTGGTACCTCGTGTGTGTACTTCTTGATAGGAAGCGTAAATGCTCGAGCAAGTCCAAGATCTGCTATTTTAAGCATCATTGTCTTCCGGTCCATCAATAGGTTGTGAGGTTTAAGGTCCCTGAGAAGATTAAGAGTAAACAAACAAGGATTAAGCAAAAAACCAAATCTGCTCTCTGTAATTATATAAAGGGACGAAAGTAAAGAAAAAAAAAGGGACCTGTGCAAGATCCCATGACCATGGCAGAAAGATACGCCCTTGCACAGTTGATACATTAAGCTCTGCATATATAGAAGAATCAAAACTCGGTTGATCTATGGATGTCTGTATGGAATTAATAATACAGGATAGTTTATTTGAGTACCTTGACATTTGTAGGAGGAAGGTTTTCTCCAGTTTGGCGGAAACTGCGGATATATTTCTTGAGATCCATGTCCATGAACTCAAAAACCAAGTAGAGTACTGTGTTGCCTTGCTTATTCTGTCCTTGTTTCACGTCCATCAGTCTAATGAGCAGCAATTATAATATGATTTAGGGACTTGATCAGACAAGAGCAGTTGGTAAATGGCATTTACATTTACAGCCAAGATTGATCTACTGGAAAATCAATTGAAAGTACCCAATTGGTGGTACAGAACGCTGAAGAACGAGAGTAACAGAAGAGAAGATGGTAGTTATTGGAATCCCTTCGAATAATAAATCATATCAGATAAAGCTAGTTATTGGACTTAACTAATACTTTAAATCTAATTTTTCTACTAGTTGAAAAGGAAAAGGTGTTTAACCGGACGACGTGTGGATCTCTGGAGAGCATGCGAAGAATGGAGACCTCGCGGAGGGTAGTGGGAGGGACACCTTCCTGGTCTTCGTGGAGACGAGTCTTCTTTAGAGCCACAATCTTCCCTGTCGCCCTCTCTCTTGCTCTGTACACCTTCCCATAAGTACCTTCACCAACCTTCTCCAGCTTCTCGTACTCCTCTTTCACCGATAACACACCACCGCTCTTTCTTCCTCTGTCCTCCTTCTCCATTCTCTTCTTTTTCTCTCTACTCTGAATGTAGCTATCAAATCTAACAACCCTATCTTTCTATATATATATATGTATGTACAAATACATAGAAAGAGGGAAAGGAATGTTGCTTTGTGGTACTTAACGGTAACCTATTTGAAATTCAAACTGATGGAATATGGGCCTTATGAATGCTTCATTTTGCTTATGTTATAGGGCTGTTCTCCATTGGGCTACTCTGGACTTGGGGGACATTATGACAATTATCATCAAGAAGAAAGAAGATTTATTTAACGTACGTAACAAACTGCATCAGTTCTGAGACGAAGAAGCCGAGTCGTCGCTTAATTTCCTTCCTTTGCTATCAAATGGGAAGAAGAGAAGGGAAAGTCCAGTAAAGGCTACTACAATCTCAAACAAAACGATAGCAGCTGTTAGACGGCAGCTTGTCACCAATCCAACCGCCACAAGAGGGCACGCCATCCCACCAATCCTTCTCAATGAGCTTGCAACCCCAAAACCAGTTGTCCTTGCCGACGTTGGATATAACTGCGCGAGAAAGAAGAGTCAAACCCACAACTTCATTTACTCAAAATCAACTCTGTCGCTGTAAGTAAAGGAATTAACTTTACCTCCGGAGCATATATGGAAGCTACAGTTATTGTTCCCACCGCACACATACGACCTCCGAACAACAGCACAGTTGTTAAAACCGCAGACGGACGCAAAAAAGCATTATGAAGCCAACGGCAAACATAATCGACATCGACACCTTCCGACCAACTTTGTCCACTACGATTGCTGTTAGGACAAGGCCCGGGAGCTCTGCCAAACTAGTGATGAATACGTCTGTGTAAAGGCTATTATGGTTTATGGAGGTGAAGAGGCAAGACAGCGGCGGACAGCCACATGCGGATCGTCAGCTGCTCAGCTCCGAGGTGAGCAGGATAACACCATATTAGAAGAATGCGGTTCCGAAAAACAATGTCCACAGGACTGTTATTCTAATTAAATTTGATGAGAAGAGCGTGATGAATGATGAGAAAACTGATTTACTATAATCCAATAATGAAATTAGGAGCCTTTCTGGACCAGTTGATGAGGAGGAGGATGCCCAAGAATGATATGGGTCCTCTCCATGGCCAGACTTTACTGCAATATCCAGAATGTAGTGCTTTCCGGTTAAGAACGGCTATCTTCTCAAGAATGTCATTTGCATCGCCTAGTCAGCCTTTCAGGCATAGATATCTTGGAGATTCTGGTATAAGGCAATACATTAATAGCAGACAGGTTGATGGTAGAGAGGAAGATCCAAGTAGCCACCTCCAACTTGATCTCGGCATCACTATCTGCATTATATCTCATGCTGTTATTCGCCTAGAAACTTACTCCTAACAAAACGAGAGCAACGAAACAGGATCAACAAATTTCTATGTACTGGAGGAACAGCAGGATATATAGAAGCTGTTAGTTGTTTTTATCCAAATAAGTTGTTTTTGCCGTTCAATAATATCCCGAATGTTTGGGAAGTCAGTTTATTTCCTTATTCTTAGGAAAGTTAGAAACTTTTCTGGGATCTTCCGACGTCTCTTTGTTCTATAAAAGCTATAAAGCCATTGTTTCTGATCAATGAAAGTAGTGCGATTCCTTCCCATTTCTTTTGAGTTTATTGAGCTTTTCAATTTTAACATTTGGTATTAGAGCCCTGTTCTAGGGTTAGAAGTTGCAATCTTCTGTGTGATTCCTTCGATTCCAATGTCTACTGAGAAAGAAAGTTCATTTGTTCAACCTGCAGTGCCCAAATTCGATGGTTACTATGATCACTGGGCTATGTTGATGGAGAACTTCTTGAGGTCGAAGGAGTATTGGAGTTTGGTGGAGAATGGCGTCCCTGCAGTAGCAGATGGTATGACAGACGCACAAAGGAAAGCTGTCTCGGACCAACAGCTGAAGGATTTGAAAGCTAAGAACTATCTGTTCCAAGCTTTGGACCGGTCAATTCTGGAGACAATCCTAAAGAAGGATTCTGCCAAAGACATCTGGGACTC
>JANVCL010000213.1:111364-122859 GCA_026546855.1 Erythroxylum incrassatum | reverse complement strand
AAGTCAATAAATAATTTTTCCTTCACCACAAAAGCTTTTTATAATAAAAATAAGTGTTTGACTGTAAAATAAAAAGCACTTCTTTAATAAATATGACATTTTTGGCAGCCAAAATACAGCTTGTTAAGAAGCTCAAATTTGGAGCTTCTTAAAAAAGCGTTTTTTAAATAGATTTTTTATATCAATTAATGAGCCCATTTTTAGTTCCTTTTATCTTTATGTTTCACACATAATTCTTACAATACCCACATCTGTTTATTATGTATTTAACTATTTACTTAACTTAGATATTTATTTTGAGATTTATATAATATTATTTGACTTTTTTTTATATTTTAATATATATTTTTTATATTAATTTTCTTATGTTATAATCTATATAAAAGATTTGATTAAATATATTTTAATTTATGTTTCATATAGTTTAAAATTATAAACTAATTAATATGTTGTTCTTTGCATATTGTTTAATATACTTTAAATAATATTTATATACATAAATAATTTTGATTACAAAATA
This sequence comes from Erythroxylum incrassatum, assembly GCA_026546855.1. NCBI lineage: Eukaryota > Viridiplantae > Streptophyta > Magnoliopsida > Malpighiales > Erythroxylaceae > Erythroxylum > Erythroxylum incrassatum. The sequence goes on along the minus strand of JANVCL010000213.1, from coordinate 122,339 downwards.
AAATATAGTTAAAATTAAAAGTAATTTTTATTTTTATGTTACCAAATAGTCTATTATATGAAGCTCTTTAATTTTTTTTAAATAACAACTAAGCAGTTAACTAACTTCTTAGAAAAATCTATAGAAAAAGGCTCTACTAATAAAAGCTCTACTAGTATAAGCCCAAACCGAACAGAAGTTTAGTTACTTTCCTCGTACCTGTAACAAATAGAATACAGGATCAAACACACATGGGGTTTCTCCCATCTGTTACAATATAATATTCATTTCAGCTTAGACATTGAGTTTTCATAGCCTAATTCCCTGTTCCTGTTTCGGGCGAAAAGAACTTAACCCCCGCAAGCAAATAAAAATAAGCCATGACTGACCATCTTCGTAGAGTCAAGTGCCCTATCTAATAAATGCATCCGGGGGTGCTTCTTCAGGAATCTGGTAAGAAAAGGAAAATGCGACGGTTATGAGACAAGTACTCAAGGTCCAGAGTCTCTATATCAGTCAAGAAATAAAATATTTATTCCTTTATGCAATAAAAAAAGTTCATATTTCCCGCAAACACCTCTGCGCTTCTAATTGGTAGATGTCTCGTATAAAATTTTTACTCTGTAAGCAGAATCAAAATGCAAATCCCTTGAGAAAGAAGCACATAGGAAATCCTTTACCTCTCCTGGAATCCAGTTCTCCTTCAACCAAATACTATCATCCCCTGAGATATTCTCTCTTTTCTGTTCATGTCTGTACGATCAGAAAGCGTGAACCGACATTAACAATACTTGCATAATTTGTTCTATCATACATTCAGATTACTATAAAGTACATCCCATGTTGAATATCCAACATCAATACCAGTAAAGATACAAGGTTACGGAATTGAACATGATCAGTAGGAAAAAACTAAAATGTGAAATTGAACGAGGATCAAGGCAAGTCTTGAACTTTATCACATTTTGTCCACCTAGTATGACAACAGCCACAAACTTACAGTAACCGTGTGTTTCTATCTGCTTCCCCAACTGGATTAGGATCTATATTAGTCCCATCAGTAAAGAGGTGATGCTGAATACTCAATGGTGGTGTGTTTTGCATCTGAATTGCTGAAGAAGAAAATGATTTGCCTTGATCGCCAATTATACCACTACTGCTGAAGCCTGCTTTTTCCGAAAAAGAAATTCCAATTTCGTGTTAGGGATTATGCAGTTGATCAACCCTACCTCAAGTGATAATAGGAGGTAATGTCAAATGTACATACACATAAAATTTTGAAAAAAAAAATCATTTACACTATACCAGCATCTCCAGAAAGAAATTTATTTGTTCCAAAAGCATTTGCAGTCTGGCCAGAACTTGACAATGAAACTGGCTGCCCAAAAACATTAGGTGAAAGCCTGAAAAGAAGATCTCCCAAAATGTTATTGAAAAACCTAAGGATCAGCCATGATAATATTCAAATATAGAAGCACTCTATAACACGGGGCTACATTGGCTTCATGGAACTGAATGAACTCACGTATCCACGCTAAGCAGATTATCACCTGGAACCAAAAGCATCCGAAGTCTGGACAGAATTTGGTAGGAGAGTTGATTGGCCAAAAGTACTATTTGCTGGTGTAGAATGCCTGAAAAAGTAAATCAAACCTTAAGATATCGCAGAATTCTAAATGCATACTTAGGAACAAGATTTATGAAAACAAAAGTAAAGGATAGAGAAAAAAAATGCAATTATTAGAAAGGAAAAAAACGAATAAAACACTGCTCGCATCCTCCTTACCCAACATTTAGTTGCACATTTGATTGACTTAAATTGGAAAATGGAGTAGAGGCACTACTCTGACCAGCAGCTGTGGCTGCACCAGAAGTACCCACAGGAAATCGTACTGCACCATCAAGAGCAGATTTTGAAGGAGCTACATATGGATTTTGAAGAAGGTTCTCAAACTCAATCAACTTGGAATTGAGTAAATTTCTTTCTCTTTCCACCTACATCAGGGTGCCTTAGCATATGAAGGGCAGTCTTAATGGATAAGATAAACTATGGCTCCTAAACAGCATACCAAATAACTTGAACTTTAAGCCACACAGTGGGTCTCTTAAGCAGTTACATCACAAGATGAGTGTATGATCTGTCGTTAAACCCATTGTCTAAGACTACTCACAGCAGATGTAAAATCTGTAAAATGTTTTGGTTTTTATTTGTAAAATGTACAAGCAAAATCCAGGAAGCTCTATAACATACTTCCGTAGCTGAGATTCATCATGCGATTAAATATTTTAAAGAATATATATGATGGCCTTACTTTTAAGAAGTTCTAATAAATTTGCAAGTAATGGAAAACAAACTTGAGAAAATTTCCAAGCAGTAACATAAGCTGCACTCTGAATAGAGAGGGAACACATCAGAGGACATATTCTTACAATTAATGGCAAGCTCAAGCCACGCCTAGCATCATCATATGCTACAGCCCGCAATTCTTCATAGCTAACATCTCCAGATATGTCACAAGGACCACTAAGTATCAAAAGGGAAAAGAAAAAAGTAAATCCAATGTATCCTAACAAAATGAAAATTGTTTGAACATGATCAAGGATGCTCACTAAGAGACATAGTACCAAAAGCATATAAGATTTGAATGCTATCAAAGACTAAGATAAGATGACTCAGTTACAAAAAAAGTTAAACAAAGATGCAGTTCACTGTAAGATCGAAAATTATAAATGATTTTCCTTGAAAATTATGAAGAAAAACTGATAGTGCATCACAAGCATGGTTCAAAAATACATAACAGCCGTTGGTCACATAATAAAATGACATGATAATGAAGTACATAGACAACACCAGGAAATAGAAGTAAGCATCAAAAGCAGTAAAATTTTCACACTAGTAGTTAAGGAAAGCGGTGGTACGACTAATAGCATCATACTTTTTCCAATGACTGTAGCATGTAAGCTTCCAAAGTGGTCTCTCATGCTCAAAGTCTTCCAGAATCAAGCGCTTACACGTGTCAGGATCATTGCAGCTTCACATAGTGAGTACGAAATTTTATCAGCTAAAATTCTAGCAAACAAACGTAAGAGATAATGTTTAAAGCTTAATAGAAGATGCAGAGAATGAATTACAGTTACTCACTCGTGATGATTAGCTGCCTGTGCCTGCGGCTGATGATCAGCTTGTCCACTATTGGTTATGGGGGAGAAACGGCTCCACTTATTCTCAAACGGCTGAGAATCATCCAATTGAAAAACATACACGCGGTATTTATTTATCAAAGAACAGAGAGAAAAGAATTTGACAGAAGAAAAAAGAGGAGGAAGAACCTTAAATTGGTGAGGTTTACTTCCAAAGTCATTGGGGGCTTTGGAGTGTGAGTTGTTGCTCTGAACACCAAATCCGAAAGGATTAGCGGGTTTTTGGGGTTGTTGTTGCTGTTGTGCGCCAAATCCGAATGCATTACTGGTGTTGGGTTTTCGTTGTTGTTGGGTGCCAAATCCAAAGGGATTCGTATTGTTATTATCGAATTTTTGGCGGGGTGGTTGTTGTTGAGTGCCAAACCCAAAAGGGTTAGTATTGGGTTTAGATTGTTCAGGAGTGACATGAAGAAATTTGCATTTCTCAGCATACTGACAGCTAAAACGAAGCAAGAAGAAACAACATAAATATATGTACTACACCTGCTACTACAAAATAACAATAATAATGAAGGAAAAGAGAGGAAAGACCTGCCACGCTGAAAATTTCTGCAGAGCTCTTTCTTGTTCCTGTTGTTGTAATGCATTATGTTGGACCGTGTACTGAGGAATGCGTGCGTCTTGGTTTTGTTTTAGCCAGCGGTTAAAGCTTTGGGCCAACTGTTTAAGGGCCTGAGGTTGACAGAGGCCTTAGCCTAGGGTTTAAAAGAGAGAAAAAACGAGCAGGGCAAACGCAAAGCAAGCAGAAGACAGACAGACAGACTCGATGGAAGAAAAAGCAGATGCTAATACATGTGATTCTACTGCTATTAGCTTATCAGCAATCAGACTATTCGTTGGTGGTTTGGCGGAGAGCGTGAGTAGCAATGACCTCCACAAGATTTTTTCCTCTTTCGGTTCCATTCGATCACTTGAGTTTGTAAGATCCAAAGGTCGTAGCTTTGCCTATGTCGATTTCTTACCTTCTTCTCATCTTTCACTCTCCAAGCTCTTCAGCACTGTAAGTGCGCTCTTTACGACTTCCCTTTTGTTTCTTTCTCAGAAATTTTATTGATTTTTTCCATTTGTCTCAAAGTCACCCGGTGCTATGTTGCAGTACAATGGCTGTGCATGGAAGGGGGGCCGTATCCGCTTAGAAAAGGCTAAAGAACACTATCTAGCCCGCTTGAGACAGGAATGGGATCAACGTGACGATGCTCTTCTTCTAACTCACCCTAAGATTGATTCTTCCCATCACTCCGACTCACACATCCATTCACCTGACAGCAAACTTAGGATTTATTTCCCCAAACTGAGGAAGGTATAATCTTTTTCTTGTGCTTCTCTTTCTCACAAATTTCTTTTAAACAAATAACTGTATCTGCTTTCTCTATTCACTTTTTGCTTGTGGGCTTGTTCTTAGGGTGAGTACTAAAAATGATATGCATCAACTCAGCTGAATCGTGTTCCCCTTTTGACATGCTATGTTAATCGTTTTCATTTTCATTTTCAGCAGCTTAGACTATTCTATTAAGATGGCTTTCATTCTATACTTAGATGATATGCACATGACATGGTTATTATTTCTGTTCTTAACAAGCATATCAATTCTGTTGCTGCGTCTTACTACTATTTTTTGCATTAAATGTCGATGTTTATTAGGTCAAAGCAATACCATTCAGCGGAACTGGCAAGCACAAATACAGTTTCAGACGTGTTGAAGTTCCTTCCCTTCCCACTTCCTTCTGTGATTGCGAAGAGCATTCTGGTGCTCCTGATGATACTGGCGTAAAATGCAGTCCTATCCTGGAAGAAAATGGTGCTGGAGTGAGTAAGGAAGAACTTGACTTGATGAACTCTGTGATGTACAAGCTCTTTGCGAGAGAAAATGTTTTAAACACTTCAATCGATGAGGCTGAACCAGCTCAGGAAGAGGAGACTACTATCAGAGCAGTTGATGATGGACAACTTGAAGAAGACGAAGGATATTCTTCTGCAAATGAAGATAACCTCATACTGAATGTTGTGAATCGCAGACAGCAGCCTGTATCGAATGACTGTTTTGCTTTACCCATTGCCCAGGAATCAGGCATTATTAGGCTTGAAGCTTCTGAAGGTAATCCAAGGCATGACTTGCGCAAGAAATGTAGATCTAACTTCAAATCTTCTAAGAAGAGGAAATCCATCCTCGTTGATCAAGATGCTGCAACTAAATCATCATCTGACATCATTGAAGGCAACGCAAATTTGCAGACTTCTTTAAAAGAATCAGTTGCCAAACAATCAAATCCCAGTCTCTCGTGGTCTCAAGAGTCCTCATGGAACAGTTTTGTTGGTGGTGGGGACAATAGAGAATTTAGTCTCTCAGATGGCTTACCAAACATTTCTTCCTGCAAGGAAAATGACATAAAATCTCATTATGAACCCAAATCCAATGAAAGTAAGGATATCGAGTTATTGAGGAGTGAAGAGCATGAAGTTCAATTGAGCAAAACAAGTAAAGTGAAAGAACCTGCTGAAGCTCCTTCGAGCAAATCTGGTTCTGCTTCAAGCAAGTCGGGAAGAGGGTCTGCATGGCTTCAGAAATCCTCATGGACACAATTAGTTGGTGGGGGCAACAACAGTATGTTTAGCATCACACAAATCTTACCGTGTGACTCATTTCACGGGCAAGAACCAACAGAACAAGAAATGGAGAAAGTGAGCAAGCCTCAACAAAACAATCATGGTAATAATGTTGAATTGAAAAAAAGCATTTCCACTACAGATGCTAGTGGAGATTTAGAGATTGGAAAGAATGGACAAAGCACTCGAAAAACAAGTCAGGAGGTTGGTGTTGGCAATATGCTTTCTCCTATGGTAATGGATCAAAAGAACAATTCAGCATCAAAACAAAAAAAGAGTAATGTGGATGTTCCATCTGGTGAAACTTGCTCATTTATGAGGACTGCTACTTCAGTGAAAGAGTGGGTGAATACTAAAGCTGCTCTAAGTGGCACGCGCAAGAGAAAACATGGTGAGAAGTGATTGCATGGAGCACATTACCAAGTCGAGCGTCCCTTTGTTTATTTTCAACTTCGAAGGGATGAGGGACCACTGAGCTTAACCGTACTCTGTCTCCTTCTAACTTGTCTATTTGTTGAACTTGTACTCTGATGTTACGCCTAGAAACAGTGGAAGGAAACCAAGAAAACGATCGTTTTTGTACTTCTGTAAAGTGGGTCGTTACTCTAATGAATGAAATCTAATCTATTAGGACGTATTTTTACAGTGGACGGATAATGTGATCTACTAGGTGATCCCTGTTTCGATGCATTTTACATACTGGTTTAGACAGGTTATTTGTTCCGCTGGATAATCCAAACGAGTGGTTGTTTTGCACATCTTTTGTGTGAATAGAAGAAACTGTTGTGGATCTGAAAGATAGGAGCAAGTATATTCTAGTTTTTTTATTATATATATAAAAAAGAATTACCATGAGACCATGAAACTAAAACACCTGTGAAGAATGTCGTTATAATTTTTAGTAGTTGCTAGGCAAACACAAAAACAAAGAAGAATGGCACTCCAGCAAGTCACAGTTGGGCTTGAGCACTTCTTTCACGGAACCGTTTATGGCACGTTGCTGAGTCGTTGCGTTTGCTGGATTCAGGTTCATAGGTTTTTTGATGTGATGAAGGTCGAAAAGAAGAGCTTTCGTGACTTCTCATATCATCTGTCTTCATTATCAGTGGCTGCACCTGCACAGATTCCAGGTTGGAGATAATAGACGGTGTTGATGGCACGTCATGGATTGGGATCACTTTCTTCTGATCTTCCATTAACTTTCTCAATAGCTCACCATTCTGCTCTATGCGTAACTGAAGTTCTTTCTGCGACTGTACAGAAAGTATAATGCATCGAGACCTCCTTCCAGACCTCTTATATATTTATATAATATACATACATACATCCCTATATATGATCTCTCTACACCATCTTCTTTGTTATGCATCTATAGTTGTAGATTTTACCTTAAGCTGCTCATAGAGAAGTTTCTGAACTTCAATTTGCAAGAGCAAAGCATCAAATACTCGCATCTCGCTACTACAAAAAGAAATTTAAGTTAGTGGAGAAAAGAAAATAAACGATCAACTACTGGCGTAGTACAAATACCTCTTCCTATTAAGCGCCTGATGATCAGTCTTCTTTTCGGCGGAGATCTTTTGGTCTGGACGACAAACAAGTTGACATTAATTAGTGGAGAAGAATCAGAGAACAAAAAACAAAAATGGATTACCTTGTTTCAGCTCTGGCACGTCCTTTGCTAGCCGGTACTTCTGTAACATATCCCATAAGCAAATAAGGTCACAAAATTAAACAGTAAATCTACTAGCTCCGTCTATACCTATATATACATGTAGAGAAATTAGATACCTGTAAGTGGCTCTTCACATGATAGATGGTTAATCCTTCAACATTCATCAACCCCAGTATACTCTTTGGAGTAGCAACTGTGGTGATAGGATGTTAGCCTCCGTATAAAACAATCAGAAAGATTTTACAATACAATTAGTAAATCTGATAGGCTCACTTTCAGGTCCACCAAGCGTATTAACTGCATCCACAAAAAGGTCATGTAGCTCTGTGGTCCATCTTATTCTTTGCTTATTATGCGTAGAAGAAGAAGAAGAAGTATTAGCTGCAGACTCGGCAAGTCTATGGCTTGGACATACAGTGCCAGGGCCATCAGTGTGAGATGTACGATGACGACCTTTGTCGCAATCCAAGTTAATGTTAACTGCTGGTACTGCTTCTTGTTGACGTCCTGCGGCTTTATAAATATTCTACATTTGCACTCGAGGTGTATTCATGTAATCAGTATCCATCAATCTTTGGCACAAATATTGTCTTTATGCTTAAAAACACGTATAGATTTATCAAAATAGTTTCTTATGCTAACCACAAAATAAAAGCTAGACAGCTTTAACCACAAAATAAACGCTAGACAGCTGATAAGTGTTTACTTACATTATAGAAAGAAAGAAATGGACAACCAGAGATGTGAGCAGAGAATACGACTTACATTACATGGCGGGTCAGGAGTATCATCATGAATAGGAATGTCGAGCTCTCTGGACAGGTATTGTAGTCCTAGCTTCTCCGTCAAGGTCAAGGTCTCCCTGGGACTCTGGATGATCCTGTCATAACTTTCTTCTGGAAGATTGTGAAGAAAATCCAATACGTTTTCTGTGCCCACGACGTCACTCCCCGAATTCATTTCTCCTCCCAAAATAAATGATGAGTGGGGAGAGTCATAGTTACAAGCGAGACCTGTAGGATGATCAGAAGTTGAAGGATAGGAGGATACTGAAGGTAATAATAAGATATCCATTAGCTGATGAGGTGGACAGTAGTGTAAGTGCGTTGGAATTTGAGAATTGTAAGTGCAAGGAACAGAATCAGTAGATATCAGAAGGTCTTCATTTAGGGAGGATAAAGGCGTGGGAAGAGAAGCAGATGGACATTGATGCATGTACTGGGACAAATATGGAGAAATCTTATTTAAGGAACTGAAAATGGAAGTTTCAGAACTAGATGGAGAACTGGTTAGCATTCTCTCTTTGGGGATTTTGGCCACACCATGAAATGCCATGCTCAGCTCCGCTGTGTAATCCTATTCCTTCTGTTGGAAGCCTGGTTAGAGCAGAACTATTGTATTACACAGGGCAGAGCAATATTGTTTCAGCTTGCTAAATTAACAAGAACCCCTTATGAATGCTTATTTAAAAGCACAAACAATAAAAACAAACATTCTTGGATAATATAAAGGATGCATTAATCTACTTAAATATGTGAGATGCCTTTTAAACTCTTCATCTAGTCTAACTAAACTTCACATTTCATCGTATCCTAGCCCATGACTTCTGCAGGAGTAAAGCCACCGTTGATGCACTGATCACATCTAAAAAAAATAGGTAGAGAAGATATGTAAAAAGGAGTGTACCAAGGAGACTACTACATATGAAGAAGAGACTAAGCAAATCAGAACACTATGGGACAAGGTATTGAACGTGTAAGGTAAAGGCACAAGATCCTCTATACAAGAAAAAAGTATCAACCTTGCGCTCTAGCTTGGAGTTTGAAATGAAAATTTGATAAACCTTCTGGCCTTTGATCACCGAGTTTCTCTACCAACTACCATCCATCTTCACCTCACCTTGAAATGTAAATGGAAAATCCAATTTTTGTTGGATGTATTAGAATACAATATTGACAACCGAAGCTGATCAGAAAAACAGTTTTCTTGTTCCACACGCAATTATGCTTTTTAAAATTTACTTTATGATTTCCAGGCGATGAGAATAAAATATATGTCAGTATTTGTATGCAGATGCTCATAACTATCGAAAATCTTCCGATAAGAGACAAAAGAAGAGGTATATTTTTAATGTGAATGACGATAATTTTAGAGCAATAAGTTAGACCCACCCTATATATCTGGATGGTCGAGAATGATATTATCTATCTATCATTCATTCTGCCCCTCCTTATCAGACATCTTCTTTCGCCCTGGAGAAAGATGCAACATACATTATTCATATCACAGAGACATTCAAAGTAACTTGGACAAAAATTTGACAATCCCTAGGTCCCACTGGAATCACGAAACAAACGGCACCAGTTGGTATGTATTGGCTTAGTTCTGCCACATGACATCCCATATACCTGACAGACACAACACGACAAAAGCTGAGGTTGGATTCATCGTTCGCTCTCTCCGTTCAAACACGACAATGACACTCTTGCGTTACTCACCATCACCAAGTAGCAAAGCGAAGACAATAATAATACCTACGATCATGTTCACTTAGGAATCAGTACCGCACTATTGTTTCTTCATTGATACTTGTACAAATTCATATTTCTTTTATCTTTTTGTTTAAAGAGTAAATCAGAGATTAGATACTCATATTAAGTTCCAAAGTAGGCCTGATTGCGTATTGGCAATGGCATACAACTTACCGAATGTGAAGATGTTCAAGCCTGGATTAGGCCTAAAAATAGTGTCCATAGAGGGTGAAGAGGACTAAATTCCATGTACAGGTGAGTCTATAACCATTGAAACGGCAATTTAAGGTTTATAATGCGACAAAAGGCATATGAAAATGAAATCCCCCTAGCCTGGCCACCTATTTATCTTCAACGGAATTATTAAGTTTGATGCTTTAATAATAGAAATTAAAAACGCCTCGTTAACCTAATTAATTTCTACAATGTGGAACATGGCAGACCTGTCTTCGATTTTCCTTGGCTTTTATCTGCTTTTCTGCCGCTAGTTTCGTCTGTCTCCAGCTTACACTTTAGTTATCCACGACTCACACATGAATGAAGCAAGATTTTAGGGGAATTTTTCTTTGAGGTAGCATTGCTATTAGTACGACTTTCGATAATATTTGACAATGCATCTCAAAATCAGAATGTTGGCAGTAAAAACACAAACAGTCTCATCAAGAAAGAAACCTCAGAAAATGATTCCGTTGATGATATACTTTTAGGATAACTATCCGGCAAGTGATGATAAATACAATAATAATCTAATTAAAGTTACTCCTTCCAAGTAAGATTTCCACCCCTTCGCTCCTACCTCTCTTTGAGTTCCTGCTCAAATTGAACGAGTTTTTCACGGACAGGCTTCAAAAGCAGCTTCAAATCCTGACGAACCCGCACCTTATCTTGCTGTGACAGGTCCTTATCATCACTAAGCTGAACATCCATCTGCAAAAGGTCAAAAACAAGATGTCTGAGAAGAATGAGAAGAAGTTTTCTGTATTTT
>JANVCL010000213.1:26696-37798 GCA_026546855.1 Erythroxylum incrassatum | reverse complement strand
CTGCTTCTAAATTGGCTGAGCAGACAAGGACAAAAAGTGAACGTGTGAATAACCTTGATCTTTCAAAAGGCATGGCCTACGTCAGACCAAGGGATAAACTTGGTTTCCAGGAAGATAAAATTTGAGAATCTTAACTTCAATATATTGAACTTGGATTCGAAGCTGGTCGAAAATGTGAGCAAAAGTTCCTTGAGGAACTCCGTTTTTAACATGAATGTTGTGTACCAGAAATGCAACATAATGGCAACATTCAGAGTAGCAAGGAGCCCAACAACAAGAGCAGCAGCAATAATAACAATAACATTGAGAGTAATAATGCAGCTGATAAAAGGTTCAAGACTTTACCGGCTACAGAGACACTACAGCGAAATGAGGTTCTTGGAGGACATATTTTTGTCTGTAACGATGATACTATGCAGGAAGACATAAAACGCCAACTTATTATAATATATAATTTTCATACTTGTGACGAAATCTTTTACACAATATCTACACTGATGCAAATTTCTTTTACAACTAATGTAATTTCATTGATGAATTGATAGTTTCATTTGTGATAATAATAAACATAGTTAGTGATAATACTTTTTGTAAGAACCAATTTTCAATTTTGTGACGAAATGATGTTAACACTTTTTTATTAAAACATTAGTGACCAAGATGCAATGAACGCTGAAAAAAAATTATTAATGACAAATATTTTGTATGTTGTAACAATAAAATGAAATGTTGTTATGACTTTATTCGTCACTACTTTATATTATTTGTGTCAAAAAATTGTCATAAATATGTAAAGTTTCTGTGACCATATAGTGTTGTCACACATTTCATAAGTTTTAGTGTTAGCACTTTTGTCACAATATAATGAAGTATTGTTACAACTTTATTCGTCACTACTTTATATTATTTGTGTCAACAAACTTGTCATAAATAACTACAGTTGTTGTGACCATAGTGTTGTCACACATTTCATAGGTTTTAGTGTCGACACTTTTGTCACAATATAATGAAGTATTGTTACAATTTTATTCGTCACTACTTTATATTATTTGTGTCAACAAACTTGTCATAAATAACTACAGTTATTGTGATCATATAATGTTGTCACACATTTAACAGGTTTTAGTGTCGGCAATTTTGTCACAGTAAGATGGGGAACTATTACGACTTAATTCGTCACTATTTTATATTATTTGTGACGATAAACTTGTCACAAATATGTAAAGTTATTGTGACCATATAATTTTGTCACAAATTTCACAAGTTTTAGTGTCAATAGTTATGTCACAAAAGTGTTGCATAATTGTGACCATATATTAAATTAGTCACTATTTTATCAGTGACGAAGGTATTTGTGACGGTAGGTGACGACTTCAAAATTTGGACACTATTAATAATAGTGACTTATATTACTGCTTTTAGTGACAACTTTTACTTTCACTAAAAATACAATTTCTTGTAGTGTTACATGTTGCCTTTCTACTTATTGTTCTCTAGTTTTACTACCTTCGGGTTGATCTGTATCAACATATATTTCTTCATTTGATTCATAACCATAAATAATTTCATCTTTATCAGTTATTTGATGTATTTTTTTGTATCCGTTTGTAGAGTTAGGTTTTGTACTAACTGAGTAATTTCTGCTAATTGAGATTGTATATTTCTTTCGACATCTTCTAATGATTCATCTTGTATTATGTTGGATTTATTAATTAAATATGATTTTAAACAATACATGGCCTTACTAATATGTTAGGCCCTGATACCACTTTGGAGCTTGAGCTTTCAATTTTTAATTATTGTTCTAAGCTATTAATTTTTAATTGTTGTTCTAATTTTTTCAATCTGTTATCTAATTTTTATTTTAAGTTTTTTATAAATCCTATTTTTTGTTTGTTTTCCTTAACTAATTGTTGAATTATTTGTACTGCTTGAACTTTTATTAATTGAGTAAGTTGCATGTCTAATTGTATTTGATGTTCTTTTATTTCTTTAATATATTGTGTAACACTCATAATTTATTTTTGATATAGGTAGTTAAATTAGTAATTTGATTTTTTATATTTTCTAATTCCGTTAATTCTTTATTTTCAGGTAAAGGTTTATTATGAAGAATAGGATCAATAATTCTAACTATTGGTTCAATATTTCTTTCAGGTTCAATAAATCTAATAGGTCTGGATAATCGTAAGGATTGTGATTTCAAAAGGTGGGATGAATTAGAAGAAGATGCATTATCTAAAAACGAATTTCTAAGTAAACTAGAGGTGTCTAAATGAATAGGATATTGTATTGCATGTAAGGTTCTTAGTTTAGTTCTAAAATTAATTCCTACTTTAGCAACATCAGCAAATAATTGGTCTATATAAATTTTATCAGTATTTTTGAATTAGATACTATAATGAGAGTTTGTTAATGCATAAATTATTTGATAAGTAATAGAAAAAGGATATTGTCCATGAGTCATTAAATCTTCTTTGTAGAATTTATAAGCTATAGTAATTGTATCATCTGAATTATGCGATTTGAGAGGAATTCCTTATTTTAACTGAGTATGCTAAATTTCCATTCATCATTCCTATTATTTGATCTTTTAGGTCATTCATTCTTTCATCGACTGTTGTCATTCTTATAGGTGAATCTATACCTTCTTTGAACGTAGATTTTTAGAGAATTTGTATAGTAGAGAGATGAATATAACCAATTTTTTATCGTTTGTCTTTAGGTATTTTTTGTAATTGTTTTGAAATTTGTTCTTGATCGATTAAATTAATTCAAATATGTCCATCACATCAATCCATTCTAATAGGTATTTCATGAACGATTTTTCCAAAACAAATGATATTTTTATGATCTAGAAAATGTTTAAAAAGGGAAGTTTGGATGTCTTGTCCGACTTTTAAATTTAATTGAGCTTTTGCTATTTGTTTTTGTTTTTCATTAGATAATAACGTGTTTATATGAAATGTACCTGTTTATTATGTTAATTCCAAGTTATCTATTTCTAATATACTTGGTTCTTGATTTTGATTTTGATCAATCATTTTGATGATAAGGAGTACTGATTTGATGATCAACTAATCTTGGTTTTAAATGATTTAATTCTTGTGTACAAAAATGATATAAATTTCGGGCTACATCTAATCTTTCTTTTCCAAGTTGTATAGCTCTGGGATTGGAGATAACAAATTGGACATAGTTATAACAACTTTCAAAATGTTTGAATTCATCATAATATTTGATTTTTAATTGTTCGATAAATTGTATATGGTCTATTAATTGATTACAAATAGAACAATTAGATGTGGTCATTATAATATTTATTATAAAAACCTATAAAGGAAATTTCTGTCTCATTATAGAAAAGTAAAGTAGTTTGTTCCGTACTTTTATAATACATATATGCTACTAGATATTGTAAAATAAACAGTTTAAAACAATGCCACAAAAATATATATAAAGAACGGGAATCTAAATAAGTAAAACAGATAGGTAAGAAGATAAAAAGAGGTAAAAATGCATGAATAATCAGATAATAAACATAGAGTATTATTGAAGAAACATACGTTATGATTAGATACATAGAGAGCAATACAGTAAATTAAAGAGGATCAATATTTCCTGCTTCTAGATGGAGTGCATAGTGTTTTGATAATAATAAACGAAATTGTCTAAGGTCGGTTTCTTCTTTAGTTAAGATAGATTCATGTTCCTGAATACTTTCAGAACATTTTTCAAACTGGGTGTAAATTAAAGAGGATCAATATTTCGTGCTTCTAGATGGAGTGCATAGTGTTTTGATAATAATAAATGAAATTGTCTAAGGTCGGCTTCTTCTTTAGTTAAGATAGATTCATGTTCCTGAATACTTTCAGAACATTTTTCAAACTGGGTGAAAAAGTGAGCTATGAGCTGCAAATTTTGTTGAGTTGAGATAATTTATCTACTTAAACTTAATGTTTGGGTTGTTAAATTAATAAGATATCTTCTGTCTTGACAGCAATTGCACCGAGGCATTCTAAAAGAAAAGTTAACCCTAGTTAATCAAGATTGTTATAACAAACGTTTGGATTTAAGAGTTTATCAAATAGATGGTGAAATAGTAGTTAGTTAAAATTATAACCTAAATAGTTCGATAAAAATTCATATAACTGATAAGTAGGAAAAGCGATGAAGCTAGCAGATAAAAAGATCAATATAGGAGTAAAGAGATAATCGATAAGTAAATACACATGAGTAAAAGGTGATGAAACGATAAAAACTAATAGCTTTATACCTTGTTCTCCGTTTACGTTTTAAAGCCAATTCGTGGCGAGAGGCAGAGAGAAGTAGTAAGAACCAAGAGAGTTTATTATTTCATGAGCTTGTAAGGCTTCGGACGCTACATGTTTGCAAACCAAATGAATGAATCCTATCTAAATCTACCAAGATTATAAGTAGAGAGTCATGAGATTAGAGGGGAAGCTCCCCTCAAATTATGCCTGACCAGATGCCTGACAACTGATAAAAGAAAAAGGAAAAGTACTTAATAATAGGGTCGTCCCGCTGGCCTACATCCTTGCTGAGTGGATTCGTTAATTAGTCTTCAATAATGGCTTCAATGGATTTTGTGTCTTGTTCTGCTTGAGTGGTTGAGGAGCAGTATTTACATTGTTGTTATGAATGAGTTTGCAATTGATGGCAAATTGCATATTTCCATGAATTGGAAAGATCACTAAAGATCCCTTCCATAGTAGAAAATGGTACTAAAAATTGTTTGATGATGTGAAGTGCATCTGGACTAATTGCAAACTTGTATGTTGAAATCATAACTTGATTAATTCCTTTGAAGTTGACTTTTACTGTTGATTCGGTAGTAATTCTAGATCCTTGGATAAATACACCTTCTAGGCAATGGAGATTGAATTGATTGATAAGTTCCCATTCGAATGTATGTTGTGGTGGTTCATCAATAGGTGGATAAATGTCATAGCTAATTCTGATGGTGAGAAAAGCAATTCAGGATATTTTGATTTCTGCATCCTTGATAATATCATTTTATTTTTGACTACTTGAATAAATCGAACAGGGAATTCCAAGAGGAGATGTAAATTTGTAAGGTAGATGGTGTCGATAAGTCCACTTTGAAAAAAGAAGTAGGTGGTTAATGGATCGGTGTTTGGAAAGATGATTGTTATTGGTCCATATTTACCTTAGTTTTGAGGATAATATTGAAAAATCTTTTGGGCTTCAGTCCATGTGTTGAGTGATTGAAAACAGCCATAGAACATTTCTGATGTTAGTTTACGGGCTTCTTTTTTAATAGCTTTTGTAGGTAAAGAATTTATGCGATCCATATTGATGGGTTTGCCTAAAGACTTCATTTTGGTATCTGGGATAGGTTTTTCCAACACTAGTTTATATTGAGGTTTCAATGTAGGGTTTTAAAGTCTGCTAAAACCTTTTCAGCTTCATCTCTGGATGAAAACCTTTTATGTAAAATACCTGACCTTCTGGTGATGTATATAGCTGCTTTATGCCATTCATCATATAATGCTAACATGGGTCCATTGTAAATAACATAGGTTTTGGATTTTGCTGCATCCTTCTATCTTTGAGATCCAGGTGGACTAGCTGGTTGAACCGGTGATGTTTAGGTAACTTGTTGAGGAGTGATTAGAGGAATGGTAGAAGTATTGATATTTGGATTGGTTGAGGAAATGTTTACAGATGAGGATAGTTTGTCTTGTGTATCTTGTTTTTCTAATAACTAGATGGTGATTCGTCGTTGATTAATTTCCTTGGTGAAAGTGCAAACTTGCTGTTGTAAATTGATCAATTCAATTTCTTTATGTGCTAATGAATCCTTCAGACTTAATATTGCGTCTTCCATTCTCTTATTAAAATATCTGCAAGAAAATTATCAGTAGATTTGATATATTGGATGTTAAACTGATATTGATTGAGTTCACGTTGCCATCCAATAAGACGACCTTGATTATAATTGGTTTTAATGTTGTATCGAATAAATCCACATAAATACTTGGAATTTATTTAAATAGTAAATTCAACAGGTAATATATCAATACGCCATTTTCTCAAAGTTTTGAGATAGGCTAATGTTTCCTTTTCATGAATTAGATACTTGAATTCGGTAGGATTAAAAGTTCCATTTATATACTTGTAGAGTAAATACTTCTTTTGGTTAGGTGGTTTTGCCAAAAGACAGCCTGCCCATATATCTATACTGGAATTGAGCTATACTAGCAGTGTATCATTGGGAAGATAATTATATAAAACAGGTAGATCCTTACATAATGCCTTTAATTTTTTAATAGCCTGAGTATCAGTATTGGTTCAATTCCATTGAGATTTTGTACTGCATTTAATTTGTAAAATCTTTTGTTCCTTAGCTAAATCCTTAAAAAAATCCTTGATCAGAGATATAGTTTAAAATACCTAGAAATTGCTATACATGAGTCCTATTTATTAATTGATTAGGAAATTATTGAATTTTACTTAAATTATTAGGTTGTGATTTTAAATATCCATTATAAAATTCAATACCTAAATATTCTATATTTTGTTGAGCTATTCGGGCCTTCTTTTTACTCAAAATTAATCTTTTTTCTTTACATCTTTGAAGAACTATTTTGACCTTTTTAAATGATCATTTTTATCGTGATTAGAATAAATGATAATATAATCTATATAAACGAAGGTAAATTCTTCTAATCCATGCAAATTGTTATCCATGAATCTTTGATAGATACTCAAGGCTTGTTTTAAACCAAATAGTAGTACATTCCATTGAAAATGTTTCTAAGGAGGACAAGTAAAGGCAGTTAAAGGTTTAGTATTTTCATGTAATTTGAGTTACCAATATCTTAATTTTGCATCTGAAGTTGTGAACCATGTATGTCCTTTTAGTTTATTAATAATGTAATCCTTGCATGGAAGTTTATAAGCATCACCTATAGTAGCTTCATTGAGTTTTTTTATAATTAATAACCATTTTTTGTTTTCCTCGTTTTTGTTCGGCTGAATTATTTATATAAAAAGCTAGAGCGGAATGTTTACTAGTGCTAGGGGATATCAATTGTTTTGTTAATAAATTTGAACATTCTGTGATAAATTCTTGTACATCTTGCTGGGTATAAGGTATATTATTTTGAATATTAATTTCTTGTGTAAGATCTTTTAATTTGATTTCAATTAATTGTTGATTATTATTTTTAATTGGATCTAAGGGATTTTCACTACAAACATTTTCTAATAAGGTTTCATTTTCAAGTTGAATAGACATATTGTTGAGAAGATAGAACTGAAGATAATCGAACTTTTTAGTTAAAAGTTGTAGTTTTTAATAATATGTAGTGTAATAAATAGGAATTTTAAGAATAACTGATTTTGAATTTAGGGCTTTAATTATTAGCGTTCTTAATATGATGTAATGTAAATATTGACAAAAAGGATTATATAATTTTAAAAAAATTATTTCCTAAAATTAATGGTAGTCCTGATTCTGGTTGATAAATAGAAGTATTGAGAATGTAAAATTTTCTATTGTGATAACTTACATACTAAATAAATTTAAAACTTCCATCAACTATTCGTATTTGTAGTGGTTTTTCTAATTTTTTCCAATTAGTCAATAACTGTTTTGAAGCAATACAAATAGTTGCTCCTGTGTCTATATATGCATTGATTAATTTATTCTGAATTGTTATCTAAATAAAGGTTGTATTAAGATTTAATTGAGGATTCTGATTCTGTTTGCGATTCATAGTGATATATAGAAGAGATCATAGAGTCTGTATTATAATCATATTCTATAGGTTCTAATTTTCTTGAACTGTTTATTTTAATATATTAAGTTTCTCTTTGTAATGCTTAGTGGTATTATTTGAATCCTTATGTTGAGGACAAGTATTTGTATAATATGTGTGTGTGTGTGTGTGTGTGTGTGTGTGTGTGTGTGTGCGCGCGCGCGCGTATAATAGTTACATAAATATGTAAATATATATAATGACATTCAAAATCATAGTTGTGAATTATTTAGTCACAGTTGTGATAGTGTCAAAAAAATTAAATATATATAGTAAATGTTCATCCATTTACTAGAGTTTGAATTGTTAGAAATTTAGCTATCCCAAGTAAGTTGAGTTCTGAGTTTTATGGTATTGTAAATGGTATGATCCTGGAATAGGACTGAAATAATTGTGATATTTGGAGTTAAATGACAACGATTCAGAAGTGCATGAAAGTTGATGTATAAAAATATACTCTGTTTTGTTGTGTGAAACACGTATAAGGTTTGTTTTTTACTTTTCATGCATGAATCTATCGAGTATTGGTAGAACTGAATTTAAATGAGTTTAATGATAAGGAATGAGGATTTGGTGAGATCTTGATATAGAAAGGAGTTAAATGAAGTGAAAGTGTTGATGAAAATGGAAAGATATAGAAGATAGAAAAATGTAGAAAATGAAATGCGTGAATGATATACGGTTTTGATATAAATCTTGGAATTTTGATTTATTTGTGTTAAGTTAAATTGAAATGGAGAAGAAATACTAGAAATGAGTTTGAAGTGTGGAGGTTAAGAGGAAAAGAGGAAGAGAAGATGAAGAAAAGTTGCAGGTGGTTCTGGAGAAGAAGGAGTGCACAATCGTGCTGATGCACGATCGTGGCAAAATATAGTGCACGATCTTGCACAAGCATGATCGTGACATTGTGCGGGCATTTGGGATTGCACGATCGTGCTCTGCTGCGCGATCATGACATTTGAGATCATTTGGAAAAGCATGATCGTGCTTGAGCACGATCGTGGCCCCAAAGATTTTCCAAAACCTGAACAATCTTGATTCTTTTGGCCATAATTTCTTCTTTCGACCTCTAAATGACTTGATTCTTGAACCAATAGACTCCTAACACATTGTTCTACCTCTCCATAAAAAATTAGTAGCCTTCCGAATTAATTTGAAAAAGATTGATTGAATGAAATTGAGAAAATCTGCTATAATAGTATGAAGTAGAGAAATTACTGAATATACTTCGATATTTCGATTATATCTTGATCTGTAAAGTTTCAAATAAGATATTCTTGATTCAAATGAAATTAGAGACATAAGGCAGACACAGGCGTGATTTATTTTTTTCTTATTCATTGAGTTGGATTTTTTATTGAATATTTTTATCCTATATTATAAATATGCTTATACTTAAATAATAGTTAATGAATTAATTTTGATATAATATAATGTATTAATTATTTATAATATACATATAACAATGTTACTATACATATTTGGTCTGAAATAATGAATAATAATAAATAGTTTATATTAATTCAAATTATTTAATATACTTCAATATAATTAATTTTGATATAATATAAATATGCTTATAATTAAATAATAGTTAATTAATTAATTTTATATAATTAATAGTTATTATAATATAATCGAATAATTATATATAATATATATATATATATATGATAATGTTATTATACATATTTCGTCTGAAATAATGAATAACAATAAATCGTTTATTATACTTATTTACATTATTATGTTGTCAATCTTAATATTTGGTTTATAAGTTACTCTGTTAATAATTGTTATTAATTATTATATAGTTTATATGACTGAAAATTTTTTCATCCAAATATTTCAATATAATTAAATAATAACTAATGAATTAATTTTGATATGATTAATAGTTATTATGATATAATCAATTAATTATATTATATTTATATATAATTAATCGATAGATTGATTACTTATTATTATTAAGTTAATCAGTTATAAATTCATAGGCATGAGTTAATTGTCACTGTGACAAATTTTTTTCATTTCTTAATTAAAAATATTTAAAGTATAGTTAATTAATTACTTTTGACATAATAAATAATAGGTAAAATATAATAAATTCAATGATGTATTAAACTAAACTTCATTTATAAATTAATTATTTATCATTAGCTATTAAGATTATTAAATTGTAATTAATAACGATTAATACATTATTAATTAATTGATGGATTAAATATTTAGTATTAATAACACTACTGTCGCGATTGTGCTTATGCATGAGCACGCAATTCCAGGTCATTCATCGATCTCACGATTCTGCTTCTCCTAAAATTTATTCGATCGTGCAAATCCTTTGATAGTTACTCTCTCACCATCTAGCACAAGCATGATCGTTCGACTCTTGTCAAGCTCCAGATTTTCAATTCTTCCTTTTTTTTTGCCTAGTCTATGATTTCTAACTTATGTCTTTATTATTTTCTCTTCATTTTTACTTTCATTCACACCTTAATTTTGTTGGACCCCGAATTTTTAGTGAAATTTAGAAATAGTAAATGAAATTCAATGAGTGTTTTTGTATATGTATTATGTTATAGATAAAACTGTGTTTTAAGAAATTGATGAGAATAGATTTGAGGACTTTGATATTTAAGTAAATTCGTTTGGGTTATGAAAGTTTAAGAGAATGAGTTGAGTTGAAATAGAAGTTAAAAATCAAGAAATAAAGAGAAAAAGTGTGAAAATATGAAGAATTATGAAAGTTTGACTTTTTGGAGCTAAAAGTTGACTTTTTGATTTAGGCCAAATTTGAGAAAAGGATCTTCATGAAACTTGTAGCTTATGTTAAGAGCTTTCCGTAGTCATAACATTTGATCTTTTTCGATATTGGGAGTGAAAATTATGATCAGTCAAAGTTACGTGTAGTGAAAATGTCCATAAGTATACATTTGCGTGTACTCGACTTTGAGGCCACTCATCGTATGAATTTAGTCTGAATTGGAGTAAGTGGTCTACATGAAAGTTGTAGCTTGTATGCCAATCTTTCCGACGCTATAAAGTATGCAATTTTTGGATGGGGTAATTGGAAGATATGAAATTTGAAAGTTTGAATTTTACTTAGGTGATGTTTAACAGGGCAGTAACTTTGACTGGGGGTTTGACCCTTTTGGAGATGGAATTGATTTTTGAGTTCTTCACGAAAGTTGTAGAGCTTCCTTTTATCTTTACATCGACATCAAATTTGTCAAATTTGAAGTTCGGGACCAAGAAGTATGATTTTTGAAATTTCGGTTATAGATATGT
>JANVCL010000213.1:11500-26596 GCA_026546855.1 Erythroxylum incrassatum | reverse complement strand
TTTGTACCAAAATTATTTGGACATGTGTGAATGTATTTTCCTTTCCTCAGCACATTTTAAATGGGTGTGCTAAATAGAAAGTTTCATCAAATTCTGTTGTTTTCACTGAAAGTAATTGGATAAAATGATACATAATTCTTTGGATGATTGTATTGTTATGTTACAGTGGTGATTGGATCTTTTGTGTTCGCTAGAAATTGATTCCTTTAATATGGATGAATTTATGTTATAATCGTAATTTAATTGTGGCTGACGATGAAGTGTTGCTTAACATGTATCTAATTTTGGTTAGTATATCTTTTGCGCCATTCTAATGACTAATCACATGAAAATCCCAAAGGGATGTGACTCGTGAACTAGAAGGAGAAGGCTTGACCATTTAGTTGTGGACTGAAATCCTTAATCTATCCAAATATACTACAGCCATTGACAAGTGGTCCCTTGGATGCATAGTTGCAGAACTATTTCTAGGATTGCCGCTTTTCCGTGGAGCTTCAGAGTTTGACCTTTTGAGGAGAATGATTGAAATTCTTGGGTAAGTTACTTTTCATTGTAGAATTAAATTGTGATTCAGTTTTTATTGTTTACATTGAATTTGCTTACTTATGATTTCTGGTGATGTATGACACTTTTTTGGAAATCTAAGTTCTGTTTTGTGGGATCTCTTGAGATAAAATAAAGAATCACGAAAATGTCTGGAGATTTCAGCTTTTTTTTTTCAATTTTTGTTCTCATCTTTTTCTACGAGGAACCTGTAGAGTTGATCACTATTATGATTAAAAAAATATATCTACAAAAGTTTTGGTGAACCATTGAAATCATTGGCTGCAGCGATTTTGTCTCTGTGCCACAGCTCCCTTGTGAATGCTACTTGCAAATTTTTTTTCTCAAGTTTATCTATGATTAAAAACATATATCTACAAAAGTTTTGGTGAACCATTGAAATCATTGGGTGCAGCGATTTTGTCTCTATGCCATAGCTCACGTTTTAGAAGAAAGACAGCCTGGCGACTTCTTGGAAACAATGCTGGTTGTGCGTGCTTTATTGTGGAGCTGATTCGTAAAAACGTGAGCACTGAAGATGACGACCCCATTTTCAGATCGGAAATGACTCTATGTTCACTAAAACATGACCTACTTTTACTTGAGAATCAGCTTCCGTTCTTTATATTACAAGAGTTGTCTCATATGACTTTATTACTAAACGAAGAAAGCAACCTTGTGGACATGATCCTCTGGTTCTTCAGGATACTTCCGGCCCGGGCTACAAACGAAGAGAAGAGTATAATTTGCCAAAAGTTCCAGACCGTCATTTGTTGGGGTTAATACATGGCAATTGGCTTCCTTCTCCGCAAAGAGTGAGCACTCACTTGGAAAATGAAGAAACCAATCGTGCAAGAACCGATGATGCAAAAGCTCACATACGATGTGCCACAGAACTCCATGAAGCAGGAATCAAGTTGTCCATCGATTGCGGCTTAATATGTAGAAAAGAAGCAAGCAAAGAAGATTATCCAGAAACTCACGTACTATGTGACACAGAGCTTCAAGAAGCAAAAATCAAGTTCAAAAGGGCAGAGACAGAGGGATGCAGTATATTCGATATAAAATTTGCAAAGGGGGTCTTGGAAATTCCGAAATTACAAATTGAGGACAGAACAGAGTCTCTGTTAAGAAACCTAATTGCTTATGAGCTATTATAGAAAGATGATATATATCATGTCATTGACTATGCCAAGTTCATGGATTACCTCGTAAACTCTAACAAGGATGTGTAGTTGCTTTGCCGCAGTGGAATTATCGACAATTGGTTGGGAGATGATGAAGTGATAGCAATCATGTTCAATAGCCTTCTTGACAATGTCACGGTTCGTGAAAGATCATTCTACTCATAAATATATATAAAGGTGAACAAGTACAGTGGTAGGAAATGGAATTAATGCACACGGACTGTTGAAGTAATGTCTCAGTTTTGCCTTTCATAAATTCTATTTCCTACCACGGTGCTTGTTCACTTTTATATATATTTCTGAGTAGAATGATCTTTTATAGAGCGTGACATTGTCAAGAAGTCTATTGAACATGGTTGCTATCACTTCATCATCTCCCAACCAATTGTCCATAATTCCGCTGCAGCAAAGCAATTCCACATCCTTGTTAAGAGTTTATGAGGCAATCCATGAACTTACCATAGTCAATGACATGATATATATCGTCTTTTCATAATAGCTCATAAGCAATGAGGTTTCTTAGCGGAGACTGACCCCCTTTGCAAATTTTATATCGAATATACTACATCCCTCTGCCTCTGCCTTTTTGAACTTGATTCCTGCTTCATGGAGCTTTGTGGCATATCGTATGTGAGTTTCTGGATAATCTTCTTTGCTTGCTTCTGGATACCACTTGGTTCTTATGGTCCCTATTTTCTATTTTTTCTATGGCAACATTTATTTTTCGTACTTCTTGAATTATATCCAATTGTAATTGTATACATTGTTCTAGCTGAATTTTTAATTGGTGTTATTGTTTTGTAATTTCAGCAAGTTCTAAAGTGAGACTCATAATTTTTCATATATATATTTTGAAATAGCGGAAACTTGATTTTGAATTGTATCTAATTGTCTTTGATTATATTCAGTTGTTGGTTGAGTAATTCGAATAGTTGCTTGTTTTTCAGATTCTTGAAGCGATCGTGGGATAGAAAAAGAATTGGATCTAATTAATGATGGAATAGTTGCGGATGAAGGTTGTGAGAAAGAATGTCTTCTTTGTATCAAAATGGGATATTGAATAGCTGGTAAAAGGGTGAGTTTTTGTTGAAATTTAGTTCCTACTTTTGCTACTTCGGTAAATAAATGATCCAAATATATTTGTTCTGTGTTTTTAAATTCAATACTATGATGCGAATTAGTTAATGCATAACTGATCTGATAAGTTATTGAAAATGGATATTGTCCTTCGATCATTAAATTTTCTTTATAGAATTTATATGCTATAGTTATGGTTCTATTTAATTCTTGTGAAATAAGTGGAATTCCTATTTTTAATCTTGTATTAAATTTTATTTTTCCATAAGCTAAATTACCATTCATTATTCCTAATATCTGATTATTAAGATCTGTCATTCTTTCATCTAAAATAGCCATTCTAATGGGTGAATCAATTCCTTCTTGAAAAGTTGATTTTAACAAAATTTGTATAGTTGAAAGGTGGATATATCCTATTTTATATCTTCGTGATTCTGGTAATTTCAATAATTGTTTTGTAATCTGATATTGATCAATTAAATTAATTCGTATATAACCATTACACTGATCAATTCGAACTGGAGTTTCATAAACCATTTTTCCAAAATAAATAATATTTTCTCGAGTAAGTAAATTTTGAAAAATTGACTGTTTATGAATATCTTGTCCTGTTTTAAGATTTAATTGGGTTTTTGCAATTTGTTTTTTCTTTTCATTTTCTATTAGTGTGTTTACTTGAAAAGTTCCTAAGGCTTCGGATAATTCTAATGTATCTACATCTAATATTGTAGAAGAAGACATATTAATTTCTACTATTATGGTAATCAAGATGTCTATCGTAACTTGTTTCTAATAATGCTAATAGAGTTATATAAAGTAAAAGTAATTGTTGGAATATATCTATAGCTTGATAATAAGGTCTAAAAGCTTGTCTATTTACACCTGAAAATCGTAAATAATTGAGTCGTTCTTCGTAGTAAAGAATTTTATCATTTATTGTAGCTATTATATCTTCTGTCGTAATTAATTGTTCTCTACAGAAAAAACAGATAGGGCAATTAATATTCATAGATCTATGGTATAAAAAAGAGATTCATATTCGTCTTCTTGATAATCGAAAGGATTATATCTATCAATTTCACTTATAGGATCGTCGTCTATGTCACTTGAGATTATTTCAGATTCTATTTCGGATTCTATATCTGCATCTGAATCTATATCATTATCTTCCATATAAATATATATAGCAGCGATCGTATATGTAACTATATAATTTACTATATTAAGAGCAAAAAATTTTCTCCATAAATAGATAAATAAATAAGATTGACATATATTGAGATAATGATTGAAATCTATTGGAAGAACATACAATAAACTTAATTGCAAAAAGAGTAATAATGGTTGCAAATAAATTAAACAGAAATAAAGCTGTATTAAATGAATAAGATAATTTAAGCAGTAATTAAAGAAATAAAAAGAAAGCATGATTAACTAATAAAATATTTCAATTGATCTTCGGCTTCCTTTCTATCATGTTTTATTGAATCATATCATATTGTATTTGAGCTAAATATGCGTGGGTGATGAGAAATAATTGATAATGATGATTTTCTCGAGCCATTACTATAGTATCCTTATATTGTTGTATGTACAAACGTAATTTGTCTTCTAATTGTAAACAACTTCTTATTATATGCTTCAGATGTCTGATTTGATCAAAATACATTGTAGATCAAAATATACTAACAAATAAGTCTACTGATGAGTGCCTGGTATTCTTGTCGAGATTGAAGAATAAGTTCTTTCATTTCATAAATCAATTCTATGGCTTTAGCTGTTTCATCCATGATAAGTTTTGCAGTGTTTCTGAGTTCTTCATCTAGTGTTGCTGCCTCATAGATGTTATGTGCTCTTCTATGTTTTGCTGCATACATGTTGATATTTTCATTGAGTAATTCTTCCCGCTAATAAGTGCGATGAATTAAGTACTTAAGTGTGCGCTTGTGCTCGAAATAAGTATACTGATTATTCATGATAATAACTGAAATAGATAAAAAGTAAATTATGTGTTCATGAATATTGAAATATATGAAATGATGAAACTAAAAGAACAAAACTTCGTAAGTACCTGCTTCTCGAACTGCACTGAACGCCAAACTGAAGGCTAAATGGCAAAGAGATTGGGAGAACAAATGAAGATTTATTCGTCTTAGATCATACCTACTTCGTTGGTTCGAGCTCCATATATAGGGAGCTTACAAAGTAAAAGACAAAAGAGAACAGAAAGACAAGACTAAAGGAAAAGAAAGATTCGTCGGTAGAAAAAAGACTGACAAAGTAAAGTAAAAAAACTGTACATGGTGGGTTATTTTAACCCTACATCATTTTATGCTTGACTACTTGTGACTACTTTGGACTGCTTTCTTCTTCAATTATTAAGGTGTCGGTGGCTTCCATGCTGTCTTGATTTTTGTCCTTACAAAAAGAGCAGGAATGTAAGGCCCACTCATTGAGTTGTTTACAGATTGCACATTTCCATGCGTCGATGAGTGCGTCAAATATACCTGTCATTTGAACAAATGGTTCCATGAATGTTTGTAAGATATGAACTTCATTAGTTGTAATGGGCGTCCTGTATGCAGAAATCATGAGACTGTTGAATCCTTTGTAATTAATCTTGAGAAGTGAATCATTGGTAACTCTTTGGCACTGGATAAATACACCTTCGATGCAATTGAGATTAAATTGATTAATTAAATCCCAGTTGAACTGATGTCTAGAAGCTGCTTCGATTGGTGGACAGGTTCCATTGCTAATTCCAATTTGAATATAAGCTATTTTGGGTACTAAGACTGCTGCTTCTTGGGCTGGTTCCTTGACTTCGAAAATAGGATAACTACTGTAGAATTTAATGTAGATTTCTCGATCCTTGGCAAATCTATCCTTGTATGCTTTGACTGCTTGAACAAATCCAGACGAAAATTCTGCCAAAAGGCTGATGCTTTGTAGATAAATTGTATCTATTAATCCACTTTGAAACAATAGATTTGTGGCTAATGGGTCTACTCCAGGAAGTACTATTGCCTTGGGTCCAAAACGGCCTCTATTCTGTGGATAATATTGGAAGATCTTCATTTCTTCGGTCCATTCATTAAGTGCTTGGAAACAATCAACAAATGCTGCAGATGTAATTAATTTGGCTCCTTCTTTGATGGTATCTTTCATTGGTAAAGAATTGATCCTTTCTAAATCAATTGAATTGGTACTTGGACTGGGAATTCTTCCTAATGTTTGCATGTGAGAGGTTGAACTGCTTGCTACTGCAGGAGTGGTTAAAACTGTTTTGTATTGAGGTTTAAGAGGGGGTTTTGATGTTCTGCAAATGCTTTTTCTGCTTCAATGCGTGTAGCAAAACTCTTATGTATAATACCTTTCTTGCCAGTGATGTGAATTGCTGCTTGATGCCATTCTTCATAAATGCCAGCCATTGGTCCATTATAGATAACATAAACCTTGGTTTCTTTTTCATGATGTTTGGGGATTGGTAAAACAGAGGTAGGTATACCTGGTGTATTTATCGTGGTTGATTGAGGATTAGTGGAGGTAGTTGGGTTAGGTATTTGAGTAGTGAAAGATGTATCTTGTTCTTCAAGATGAGCAAGGGTAGATAGAATGCGGTTTATTTCTTTAGTGACTACGCTGGTTTTGTGCTGTAACTCTACTAATTCTGCTTGCTTGATTGCTAATGTATCTTTTAACTGCTGAATGAATATTTCCATTCTCGAGTTAAAATATCTGCAAGAAAATTGTTAAATGATTTGATATATTGTATATCAAAAGAAAATTGTAATAATTCCATCTGCCATCTGATGAGACGACCTTGATTATAATTGGATCTAATATTGTATCTTATAAATCCACATAGATACTTGGAGTCCGTTTGAATTAGAAATTCAACCGGCAATAAATCAACTCGCCACTTTCTCAATGTCTTAAGACAAGCAAGTGTCTCTTTTTCATGAACTGGATACTTCATTTTTGCTTGATTGAATGTTCCATTGATATATTTGCATAATAGATATTTCTTATTGTTGGGTGGTTGTGCCAAAAGGCATCCTGCCCATGTATCAATACTTGCATCAATCTGAACCAATAATTTATCATCAAAAGTATAATGATAAAGAGAAGGAAGTGTTTTACATAATTCCTTGAGTCGACAGACGGCTAAAGTGTCTATATGAGTCCAATTCCATTGAGTTGTAGTATTGCATTTCTTTTGTAATATACGTCGTTCTTGAGCTAAGTTTTTTAAAAATCCTTGATCAGATATATAATTTAATAAACCTAAAAATTGTTGGACTTGTGTTCGATTGGTTAATTGGTCAGAAAATAGATTTATTTTTTGTAAAATATTAGGTTGTAGTCTTAAATATCCCTTATGAAATTCAATGCCAAGATATTCTATAGATTGTTGTGCTATTTTAGCTTTAGGCTTGCTTAAAATTAATCCCTTTTCTTTACATCTTTGCAAAACGATTTTGACTTTTTTATAATGATCTTCCTTTGTTTGATTAGAATAAATAATGATATCATCAATATAGACAAAAGTAAATTCATCTAAACCTTCTAGATTTTTGTCCATAAAACGTTGATAAATACTAGGAGCTTGTTTTAATCCAAATGGTAATACATTCCACTGATAATGTTTTTGCGGTTGACAGCTAAAGGCTGTTAATTCTTTTGTATTATCATGTAGTCTAAGTTGCCAATATCCTGATTTTGCATCTAGCCTAGTAAACCATAAATGTCCTTTTAGTTTATTAATAATAAAATCTTTTCGAGGTAATTTATAGGCATCTCCTATAGTTGCTTCATTTAATTTTTTATAATTGATTACCATTCTTCGTTTTCCACGTTTTTGTTCTGCTGAATTGTTTACATAAAAAGCTGGTGCTGAATGTCTACTCTTGCTAGGACTAATAATTCCCTTTTGTAATAAATCATTACATTCTATACTGAATTCTTTGACATCTTGTTGAGTATATGGAATATTATTAGGTATATTAACTTCCTGAGTAGGATTTTTCAATTTGATTTCAATAAGTTCATGATTATGGTTCTTTAGAGGATCTAATGGATTATCACTACATACGGCATCTAATAATGTTTCGATCTCAGATTGAATAGATATATTATTTAATAGATAAAAATGCAAAGTGTTGATCTTTTCACTGATGATCTGCAATTGTTTATAATAGGATGTATGATATGTTGGAATTTTAATAATAACAGAATTTTGGTTTATTGATCGAATGAAAGGAGTTTTTAAAGTGATATAATGTAAATATTGACAAAAAGGGTTATATAATCGTAAAAAATTATTACCTATTATTAATGGTAATCCTGATTCATGTTGATATATAGAGGGTATAGAAAAAGTGTATCCTTCTATTAATATATGTATATAATAACTAACATACCATAAAAATTTATAACTTCCATCAGCGATTCTAATTTGTAAAGGTTTTTGTAATTTTTTCCAAGGAAGAGGTATTTGTTTAGAAGCTATGCAAATAGTTGCACCTGTATCTATATATGCATTAACCTTAGTTCGTTGAATTATCACTTGAATAAAAGTTGCGTTGGGATTGAACTGCTGACTCTAATTCTGAGCTGCTTGTACAGTAAGATTCATTTTCTGTTTCATAAAAATATAGAGAAGAGATAGTTGAATCGGTATTATATTCAGATTCTACTGGTTCTAATTGATGTTGAAATGCTGAGTTTAATATATGAACATTATTCTTAAAGGATTTTTCTTGTTTTTTGGGACATTTGTTTGCATAATGGCCTACTTCATTACAAATCCAACATCTACAATCCTTCTTTTTTGTAGGACAATATTTTTGTTTTGGTTTATTTTGTCGATATTTTTGTTTCCTAAAGTATTTTCGATAAGGTTTATTAAAAGGCTGAAAAGGTTTTTTCTTAAAATAATTTGACGGATATCGTTTCCATCTATACTTAGTATATTTTGCTTTTTTGAAATACGGCTTTCGTTGATTTCTTCTACAAAAGTATTGTTTTTCACATCCATATTGTTGTGGTACTTCTGCATTTTCTGAACAACATAATTGAATAGTTTGGTGTTTTAATGTTTTTCGTAATCAAGATTCTAAACATTGTTGGGCTAATATTTCTTTTGTAATGAATATAGCACCTCCTAAATTATTTGCTATGGAATGTTGATCTATTCGTTCTTGAAATGTTTCTGCTACCCTTATATTCATTGGATACGGTAATTTTTGTATAAAAACTTGAGTATATAATTCTTGTTCTAATCTACTTAATTCATAATAATATTTTCTAAATTCACATATAAAATTTTCAAGATAACACATATTACATATCCTCGTATTATTTAAATGATGTAATGCTAATTTTTTACTAGCTATCTTATTTTCATGTTTAAATAAAATAATATCTTTGCCGATTTTATATCGAATATACTACATCCCTCTGCCTCTGCCTTTTTGAACTTGATTCCTGCTTCATGGAGCTTTGTGGCATATCGTATGTGAGTTTCTGGATAATCTTCTTTGCTTGCTTCTTTTCTACATATTAAGCCATTTTTAGCTGTTGTCTTCTTGCTGCTTTTCACTGCTCTGCAAGCCGTGTATTCAGTCCTTTCCTATCATCATTTGTGACGATCCAGTCTGAATTCTCTTTTCTCATTCAGTTATGGACAATCTAGATTCTATAAACCAAGTTGTTTGTGTGTTACTAGTGTGATCGAAGCTTAGTTATTAGTTTTCAAGTAATCTTAGCCATTGTCTAATTTTATAACCTAATAATTTCTATGTATAAAAATTAACCGGCTAAATTTTTTTTTGTCGGACTAGACGGTCCGGTCCAGTTTTTAAAATCTTGATAATGCCCACACCAATTCCTTTCGTGTTTGGGACCACATGAACTGATAACCAAATAGTTACTTCATTGAAATGGGTCATTACCATTAGAAAGCAAAATGTTCATTATTAGGAGCAAATGATTCCACATCTTTGGAAACTAAGAATATTACATCATAGTTAGAACCAAAACACTACTTGGTCCAATTATTTTTTGTCACATTCTGGTGGCGGACAACAAATTCAACGTCGCGGACCCAATAGTATACTATATATCTAGCTAATTCTGAATGAGACAGGGAGGAGATTCCAAGGCCTTGTTTGATGAAGAGCTGATCTAACTCTTTTTTAGCTGGTCAACTCACTTTAGCTTATTGACTTTAAGAAAAAGTTCATAAGTTTGTTTAGTAAAAAGTTGGTTGGGTTGGCTAATTTTCAACCAGTTCCAAAATAGGAGCGTTTTGTATAAATCAGCTGATATTTTTATGGTAATGGCAATTTTGCCCTCACCTTCGTGCTATCTACTGCTTCATTGTTCACTCCCACGCATCAACCTAATGGAGAGAAGCTTTGTAGTTGAGAATGGTTTCTCTAAAGATGTCGCTTTCGGTGTTGGCTATTCTGTTTGTGTTATCGACAATCTCGACATCGGCACAGGACAAGCCATCATGTTCACAGAACCTGATTCCGTGTGCGGGTACCTGAACGGAACAGCTAAGCCCCCGTCCAGTTGCTGCGACCCTATCAAGGAAGCCGTAGACAAGGAACTTCCTTCCCTCTGCTCACTCGAACTATAATTGGATCATGATCTTAGAACTTGAAACTCTTTGTTGTGTTATTATAGTATATATAGTGTATGATCGGTACATGCATGCTTCTTCTGTTCTTTAGCTTTTCATGTCTCTTTTCTTACCATGTTGATTCTTGTAACGTCTCCGACTAAAAATCCTAGCCCACTTGTTCTTTAGAAGCTATAGGAACTAACAAAGACTCCATCTTTGAGAAAGCCTCTCCTTAACTTTAGTCGTATAAATCCTGCTATTACTGCAGTATCAATCTCCTACTGTTGATTTTCTACAGTGAAAGTGTAAAACTTAGCTTTTCTGGCAATCTTTAACTTGATCTCTGAAAATTTTCTCAAATAATGAACTCTATTTCTCTGGTTATTGATACAAAAACTACTTGAGAAATTTCATGTCAGAGCAGGTAGGTTGTATAGAATCACCTGATAAAACGCACAAATGAAAAGCAAGATTAGGAATATTCAGAGGCTGGCGTTAGCTGAAAAAGAAGCAACCAGTGATTCTTTAGATCTCTATTTATATGGCAGAATCTTGGTAATGAAGCTATCGCATACTTCATTCTTTTTTGGTTCCTTTCTGCATTTCAGTTGCAAAACAAATGTCATTATTCTAACGGTTGGTAGATTGTTTATTGAATCGGATATCATACAGGTATTCAGACAACCACCGATGCCAAACATTTTGCAATATCTGCAAAGATACCAGAGGTCAACAACAAGAATAGAACATTGGCATTCATGGTTTGTAGATTCTGTTGGGGTCCAAAGATATGTTATATTGTTATTGGATAGGAATACCCAAGTTGCTTGGCAATTATGCGTTGATAAACAAGATCAATACAGCAAGCATGTTCCGTGCTTGGGTATGAAGAAATTGCAATATGGCCTTTACAAGATTGAGTGAACTGCTGGATGTTGGCTATTGAAGAGTTGGTATTCTAAGAAGTCTATCCAGCATCTCTAGTTTAGAACGAAATAGTTTTCATGAAGCTGAAACTTGCTAAGAAATGCAGACTTATGGTGTTAAAATGTTATGGCATCAAGGTTTATTTTAAGTTAGTTGCAGGCCTCACTCGTGCACTATCCAAATATGAAGAATGTTATTTACCTTCTCAAATCATCTTGTCGAGGAATTACAAAAACAGGCCCGCCTCGTGGTCAAACTATATAGCCACGATGACTGATTCAGTTAAAGAATTCTCAACTACTTTTCTTCGCAAATCAAAAGAAGATTATAAGCGTACCAAGTAGGCGCATCTAAATTATTATTATTATTATTATTATTATTATTATTATTATTATTATTATTATTATATATTTTTATTAGAGTTATAAACTTAATTTTTTTAGAATTTAATATCTAAAATCTAAATTCCTATAAGAATATTCAACGAAATACTAAAATATATAATATTAACATCTTTATAATTTTTTTAAAGTCATGTCCTCGTAAATCATTTTATATATAAACAACTAATACTAAATAAACTAATTTTACCAAATATAAAAAATGAAAAATAGCTAATCAACTGATAGCAAGGTTTTGAAACCCAGACCGGACGTCGAACCGGAGGTCTTACTGATTACCGGTCGACGTCATAGTTACGCAATAATTATATTTAATTATATATAATATTAGCAATATTAAAAAATAGAAAATATACCAAATAATATAAAAAATAAAAAATTTATTGAACCAGTGGTCGAATTGGTTTGATCAGTACCGATTCGACCGGTCAATTGACCAGTTCTTACCGATTCCCAATGATTCAATTAGGGACTGATTTTTAGGGGTCACCAGGATCTAATAGCAGCCCAGTCACGGTCGAACCGATCGGTAAGGTCTGGGTTTCAAAACCATGGCTAATAGAATTGAAGGAAATTTAAACACGAAATTACAGATTAATTGCATAATTAATCAACGCAAGTAATTAACCCTAAAATTGCAACATACTATATTTAATAATTGGATGGATAAATACCTGGAAATTGGGGAAACATTGAATCCATTGTAATGTTCTGTAAAACGGAGCAACAGAGACGCAAATGATTTACTACTGCTATTCCAAACCTTAATCAACAAAAGCACACACAGTTTTCAATAGGGTGACTGTATTTAAAGGTTGGCTAGCAGTAA
This sequence comes from Erythroxylum incrassatum, assembly GCA_026546855.1. Lineage (NCBI taxonomy): Eukaryota > Viridiplantae > Streptophyta > Magnoliopsida > Malpighiales > Erythroxylaceae > Erythroxylum > Erythroxylum incrassatum. Next base: position 13,999 of record JANVCL010000213.1, on the reverse strand, counting down.
GGCCTCCTGTGTTTTATAATACATGGACCAAGCCTACCCATCATAGCAAGCCCATAAAAACAGGGCCAATGACACGTTAAAGAGAGAATTACCATTGACATCTAATTAATCGGGGTTTGTACGAAATTATGTTTATTATGCTAGTCCACAATTATGATAAAATTCTATCGTTCTCCCACTTGGATAGCATAACCAACATCAATGAACAAAAAAACAAATCTCCAAATTAATATAACAATATGTGGCCACAATAGGATGTCAAAATAAAGACAATGATCTCTTAACCATAAGTTCAAAATGAGGTTACAAGTACCTCAACAGTATAGAAATCAGACCCAATAGGATTACTGATAATATATATGCAAGATACCCATGTCTCGGTGACCTAAACAAAATTTGTCATAAGGAAATGCACACAAAATGGTTATCCATTTGTGCAATTCCAAACAAAATGGCCTAAGCATCCACTCAAGATGCGAACTGAGATTTAACAAAATATCTCAGAATAACAAGATGAGACTGGGTACAAAATATCTCCAACAAAATGCCATATATATACAAACATTTAAATGTATCTGTGCAACATATCAAGAAAATATATGGCAACAACAATAATAGCAACAATTATAAGCAAAAGTCTTTAGACGGAATGACAAAATAGTCAAATACAATGTTGCTATCAAAATAATATAAAAGACAAACTCCCACTAATCCAAGGCATCAAAAGATCTAAATAGGCTCATACGGGTTACATGATTCATAAAAGCCTTAACAGTCAAGCCTTTGGTTAGAGGATCTGCCACCATAAGATCGGTGGGTATATGCTCTATGAGAGTCTGAAACTGCTTAACTTTCTCTCTAACAAACATATACTTTGTATCAAAATGCTTCGAATGCTTGGAGTTCTTGCATATTTGAGAGAAGCCCACCATAACAGATTTATCACAATATATGGTTAGAGGTCTTGAAACACTCTCCACGAGATGAAGCTCATAAATGAAATTCTTCAACCATATTGCTTGTCGAGTAGCTTCGTAACAAGACACATACTCTGCCTCTTATAGTTGAAGTTGTTGTAAGTGTTTGTTTAACACTTTTCCAAGATACCGCTCCTCCAGCAAGCATAAAGATATATCCTGATGTGGATTTGTGATCATCAGGGTAGTCACCATAATCAAAATCAAAATAACCTGTCACCTCAAGGTGATCAGACATCCTGTAAGTGAGTATGTAATCTTTAGTACCTTGTAGGTACCTCAGAACTCATTTCATAGCTTGCCAATGACCCACACCAGGGTTGCTCAAGTATCTTCCAAGTACACCAACAACAAAAGCAATATCAAGACGTGTACAAACTTGAGCATACATAAGACTACCAACAGCAGAAGTATATGGGACCTTTTCCATCTCTGACCTATCTTTATCATTTTGAGGACACTGGCTATTCGAGAGTTTGTCACCCTTTTGAATGAGTGCACAGCAAGGATTACAAAAAGAATCAATTCCAAACTAGTATTCAAATTCTTCATACTGACAATGATATTGAATACTTGCCGTGAGTGTTGATAGCAGTCTATAAGATCCTACAGTATCTAAAAGTTATTGTTGGGACCTGTTTTTGAATCCCAACCTCGTGAACAAAATATCAAACTTAACTTGCTCTGATACCATCTATGTTGGAACCCGATCTCTAGACTGGATCCCCACCGGAAAGCGGAAAACGAAAAATCAATACAAATAACGAAGCGAAACGAATACAGAAATCGAAATTTAAGCAAACAAAGTTCGAAGCGAATCACGAAATTGAATTCAAATCGTGTAAGGCCAAAAACTGAATTCAGACATCCGGTAACAAAAAATTTCACAAAGCGTCGCGTTGGAACCCTAAGACTAAAACCATCCGAAATCTGGTATAATTCACTCGAATCTGGTATAATTTTTTTCCTTTTCTTATTTTTTTCAATCCTTTTCTCATCTTATTCATCTTAAATCCATTCTCATACTAATCAAAACCATATAGTTTTCCCTTTCTAGGAAACTATTCCTCATGCAAATCTCAATTCTTAATCATTTTCTTATACATTCATATAAATCCCAAAACTCATTTTTAAACCCATTTTACCAAAATTTCGGCAGCATAACGGCTGTATTTTGAACAGCCCAAAAATCTGCAGAGGTTCAAAATACACTTCTAAAATGTCCAAACACAATTCAGAATCATCGGACCTCCCGTCCGGAATCCATAACACCAGCAGAAACACACATCTAAACCTAATACTTCAAAAGTTCTCAATCGATCATACAAAATCTCAATCAATCCCATTCATACTTTAGTACCATCATATTTCATACACAATTTATAAACCATGATCAAAAATCAAATCCCATTCCTAAACAAACTCATACATCCATAAATCATAACTCAATCCGAACACGATCAAAACATATTCAATACACATTCACTATTCATATACAAATCCAATCCATAAACAATTCTCA
>JANVCL010000212.1:31844733-31856018 GCA_026546855.1 Erythroxylum incrassatum | reverse complement strand
GATATCTATCAGGTACTACTGATCTTTGCTTAATGTATGAGAAAGGTAAAGATTTCAGGTTAATTGGCTACTGTGATTCGGATTATACCGGGGATAGGATTGATAGAAAGTGTACGGGTGGAGGATGTCACTTCCTTGGCCACAACCTTATTTCCTAGTCAAGTAAGAGGCAAAGCTCAATCGCTCTATCAACTGTAGAAGCCGAGTATATGTCAGCTGCAAGTTGCTGTTCACAAATGTTGTGGATTAAGTACCAGTTGGAAGACTACTCAGTATAAGAAGATGAAATTCCAATCTGCTGTGATAACACAAGTGCCATAACCTGTCGAAGAACCCTATACAACATTTGAGAGTCAAGCATATCAAAGTTAGACACCATTTTCTATGAGACTACATTCAAAGGAAGATAGTGAGTCTTCATTTTGTTGAGACAAACTATCAGTGGGCAGACATCTTCACTAAGCCATTGAGTGAAGAAAGACTCAAAGAAATCAAACAAAACCTTAACATGGTAATGTTGAGTGATCAACCGTCTGACACGTCATGACCTAGATAAATGGTCGTAAGAGTTAATAGTAACAAAGCAGTAAGTTACAGATGATAACTTCTGTCACAAGAAAGTTTTGGAGGGAAATTTTCTCATAGCCTTCAGAACACCACCTATTCTAAAACACTCTTGACATACCCTGACATAGACTTTTGGAGAACTCTTAATAAAAACTTTTCATTACTCTGTTTGGATATTAAACCTTCTTTGCTCACAATCTCAACCTCAGAAACCGACTTCACCTCTTTAAGAAAGATATTTGAGCATTCAGTTCGTTGTTAACTAGAGAAACAAATGGAGCCAGCAATGACCAGTGGAAGACTTGTTGATTTTGAGTCCTTAAAGTGGGACAAGATGGATATTGAACCAAAAATTATGGCAGCCGAATGGAGGAACTTCTTTCGAGTTCGTGAAACAGTTTACACGAATGAAGTATACAACTTTTGAAAGAATATGGAAGTGGTAGAAGATACTCTTGTATCAATGGTGGATAGATTGTCGATTATAGTGACACTGAAGTTAATCGAGAAGGTCACTAATTGTCCATGAGTTGGAGAGAAGTTCACGAGTAAAGCTCAATGGATGACGCAAGCTAGCGTGAAGGAGATTCAGATCAATTGACAATTATATGGAAGCAATGATCCAAAGGAGAAGAAGGCCTAAAGTCTTGTGCCAAAGGATAAGGTTCTACACTCACTTCTTTTTCATTGTGTTCTACCAAGAATAGGATCAAGGCATCTGGTGACAACGTTAGATGAATAATGCCTATTTTATCTACTCAATCGCCAACTTATAAATTTACCTTTTCTTATCTTCTAGTATACGGTAAATTTGAAGAAAGACTCGACCACCCTACCGTATGGGGTGATGTTGACAAGAATATTTAGAGATTCTAGAGTCCTTCTGGAGAGAGGAAACAAGATGAAGCTGAATATCAAAAGTACAATTAATTCTACAACAATTGTTAATATGGGCTTGAAGAATCTGGAAAAATAAGAAACAGATTCTAAGACGATAGCAAGGATTGAGGGAGAGCGTGCTAAAAAGGGAACTCCCACGAGAAGGTCAAAATATCAATCCATTGAAAGAATGTCTGCAGAAGGAGAAAAGAAGTTGTCAGATGATGAAAGGAAAATAAGACGATTTCTCATAAAGAAGAAAGCCAGGTGCAGTATATAGAGAAAGTTTCCTTGAAGAGAAAGGGGGAGACACTTCTTTCGGAGATACCTAAACAAGAGAAAAGGTCGCCCAAAGTACGAACCCTACCTCAGTAAGAGGAGAAAGGAAAAGAGTTGACTTATGGTAGAGACTCTAAGAAGAAAAGACCTCAGGCAACCAGGTCTTTAGACTCAATCTTAAAGGAAGATTCAACAAAATTGGCTAAAGAGACTGGGATAAAGACGAAATTGGTGTTTGAAAGGAAGAAACCCAAACCTCAACAACAGACTCCTAGACTGATTGAAGAGAATATAAAGCAGAAAACTAGTGAGAAGAAGAGCACTCCTACTGTTGTTCAAAAGAAGAAATCAGTTGAACGTAGTCCAGTACAGGTCAATCCTTCTCAACCTTTGAGGAAAGAGGATTTGAGAATGAACATTATTGAAGAAGTTCAACCTGTAAGGAGTAACAACTTTATCATCATTAGAGAAACCCCAAAAAGGTTAGTCAAGGTACAATTTCAACCAATCTTGGTAAATAGTGGTATAACGCATTTGTTGAATGATGAAGAGCTAAGTATGTTTAGTGTCCTGCAGGATGAGAGAACTAAACCATACCTCACACAGATGGCAAGGCAGAAGTACACTATCTTACAAGTTACAAAGAGAACCGTGATCGAGATTGTGCCTGACATCCAGCCAAGACCTTACATTGTTCACAATGACGAAAAGGGGAAGAAGAAACTACATCCTGAAGGGATAACAAGTGATCTGCTAGAGGAACAGATCGAAGTCGAAGTGAGAAACATAGATGCAGCGTGCTATACAGCTCAGCATAAAGGAACTTATGTTTCCCACTACATTTTGAAGGCATCAAGAAGTAATTACGGTCGATAAACCACCAAAGAATCTTCTCAAGTAGTTGGAAGAATCATAGAGGGGCAGTATAGAACCATTAGGATTGGAGATACCAATTACACTATAGAGACTTTAATGCACCTGATTATACACATTAGACCCTTGAGTTCTATGTCTTCAATTGGAGATGTTCTACACCTACTTGGAAGACAAGTCCCAAGACTACCTAGCCCTGATGAACTTGATCTCCCAAAACCAAACTTTTCTTCCAAACCTCCTACCTTTATAATTACTAGACCGGATGTTATATCTTCATATGCATATAGCACTACCATTGCTTTTGAAGAAGAAATAAAGATGGATGATGATCTGTGTGCTTCAGTGAGTAACTTATGTGAGGAAGTAGCACATATACGACAGGACCTCAGGTTACTTCGCACTGAAATGAAGGAAATGTTTTTAAAGTTATGAAACATCTGACGTCATGATTTTTTTTATCAATAATAAATAGGGGGAGAAAGGAGATAGGAGTAAAAGGAGAAAGAAATAAAAAATAGGGGGAAAAAGGAGAAAGGAACAAAAGGAGAAAGAAATGACAAAAATAGGGGGAGAAAAGAGAATTGAAGAGAAGAATAGAAGAAGAAGAGAAATGTATAGACTACAATTTTCTCAATGATAGTCTTATATTGTATACCGTCCTATAAATAATACTTTCTTTCTACCAACTATAATTATTTGTTATCATAAAAAAGGGGGAGATTGTTAAGTCAAAATGACTTTACGATTAATAATTTTGGCAAAGACCAAATGATAATAAAAGAAGAAAGAAAGATGAAGCGCAGAGATACTAAGATGAAGATAGAAAGATAGAAAATGAGACGGAAGAAAAATGAGACGAAAGCAAAAGCCAAAGATGAGACGTAAGAAAAATAAGACGGAAGCAAAAGTCGAAAATGAAATGGAAGAAAATGAGACAAAGAAAAATGAGATAATAGAAAAATGAGACGGAAGCAAAAGCCGAAGATGAGACGGAGGAAAAATGAGATGGAAGTGAAAGCAGAAAATGAGGCGGAACAAAAATGAGATGATAGAAAAATGAGACAGAAGCGGAAGGTAAAAAAAATTTTGAGAAGGAAGAAAATGAGACAGAAGAAAAATGAGACGGAAGCAGAAAGCATAAATGAGACGAAAGAAATGAAGACGAAGACCCGATATCACGTCGGATGATTAATCAGTTTAAATTAGTTACAGAACTCAAATGAATAACTGTTTCTTCAAAGATTAAGAAACAAGAAGAAAGAAGTAGTTATCAAGAAGCAGTTAAAGACGAAAGCTATAAATACTAGTCGAAGTTGAAGACTGCAAAAGTTAGTGATTTTTGAAAGCGTTAGAGATGTTAAAGCTTGAAACATTGTATTCATTGTGCTATACATTGAGAGCTACTATTGTTTGTAACAAAGCTCAAAACATCTTTCAGTAGAAAGAAAAGAAGCTGATAGCCTGAAGAGGCAAAGTGAGAAAATAATACTTGTTGTAAGAGACCTGAAGAGGCACGGTGAAAAGAATACTTGTATTTTTTAGAAGTATAGTGAAATTTCAGAAAGGATTCTGAGGACTGGACATAGCCCACGGTTTAGGGTAAACTAGTATAAATTTTCTGTGTTGATTTTTACCCTCAACTCTCAAATTTTACTCTTATTGTTTTATACAAGCATTTAGCAGCGAATTGCAATACTTTGAGATATGTTTATTCAATAATTTTGAAAAGGCAAGTTTTCAAAAAGGGGATTGTATTATAAAAAAACAATACACAATTCAACCCCGCCTTCTTGTGCGTTTTGTATATCGAATATAACGTCTATACTAACGTTTGGTTTACTTCAAATACTCCCTATCCTTTTGAATTTTTATCATTGGGTGGCTTGTTAAGGAGTTAGCCAACGCTTGACCCTTTACTAACTTTTGAGGATAATAAACTAGGTTAAAATCTATAAGTTCATGAGTCAGTTTCCAATATTCCCCAAAATAACTAGTTCGTTTAGCATATATTTCCTCAAATCGGTTTGCAAAACCACATAAACTTGATTTTAAAGTAAATAATGTCTTAATTTTGAGTAGGAAAAATACAACACCAAACATAATTTCTTAATAGGGATGTACTTTCTTTCTATCATCGTCAAAATTCTATTTAAATAACAGATAGTTTACTTGTGACATGCTTCATTATTTTGGCTAGTAAACATCTAATAGATTCCCTTATGGTAGAAATATATAACTTTAAAGGTATTCCCTTCTAAGGTAACACCAAAATTGGAGGCCTAGATAAATATTCTTTGATCTTATTAAATACCATCTAATGCCTTTCTTCCCAATGCAATTCTTTAGAATTTCTTTTAACTTCAATAGATCTAATAATTCTTTCATTTTACTGGTCAAATTAGCTATAAAACTTTTGAAATAATTTAATTAGCCAAAAATCCTTTAAAGTCTTATCTTATTTTGAGGTGGCTACTTTTATAATCACCTTTACCTTATTTTTGTCTAATTCAATCCCTTTCTGATGGACCGAGAAACTTAAAAATTTTCTTGTTTTTACTCTCAAAACACACTTTAATGTATTCAACTTCAACTTATATGTTCTCACCCTTTGAAAAGATTCCCTTAAATTATAGACATAGTCCATATTCTTCTTAAACTTAGCAACATTATCATCTATATAAACTTCTAAAATATGTAGCTTAGTAGATCGTGAAAGATAGAATTCATAGCCATTTAATGGGTGGCCCAACAATTTTTTAGCCAAAAGACATCACACTCCTTTCAAATGTTCATATTAATCCAGAATGTTTGATGGTCGCTTTATGGATATTATCATCAGCAATAAAAATTTGATTGTAATAAAAAATGAAATCCATAAAAGAAAAAAAGGAACATTTACTTATTGAATCAATTAAAAATTTATAATTGACATCATATGCAGACCTTTGTGATTGATAGCATTCAAATCCTTGAAGGCAACATAAACTCTTAGTGTGCCATTTTCCTTTACGACAAAAAATTGGCTAACCATTTAGTATATATGGCCAATCTAATGATACCATCCTTACACAACTTCTGCATCTCTTCTTTGATTTTTAATTCGACTTTTTTGGACCAACGTCTAGGAGGTTGATAATAAGGACAAAACTCATTCTTTATAGGATGCTTGGGTTTTTGTAACATCCCGTTCCTATACTAAGGTTAGAACCCTAAAATTTGATACTTGTGAGCTGAAAGAGAGATTAAGAAAATGCATTTCATGCTCATGCATAATGTTAGCATATATGTACATGAATTTGAATTTTTACACACATCAAAATAATTATACATGCATTCATTGACAATTTCTGGGTATAACTGTTTATATATTTGAGTATATTGAGAAATGTGGTTTTATGTGTTGAAAAATTAATTTGGAAAGTGTATTTGTTGATTTAGAATTTCTGGAATTTTTGGAGAAATTTTTGGAAATTGTTGGGCATTTTTGAACTAGGAAATTGCCAAGTGGCAAAACAATTGTTAAATGGTAATAGAAATTACTGTCCAATGGCAATGAAAATTTTGACAAATGAATTTAGGATTTATTGACAAGTGCCATTGAAAATTGGGGAACAATTAGAGTAAAAATTGAAGTTGATAGGACTAGTTAAATGAAAAAACCAATAAAATGCTCTAAAAATGGGACATGTGGCAAGTGACAAATATCACTTGCCAAATAATGCCTTAAGGCCACTACTCTTTTAATTAAAAGTCCCCCCTTTTTTTTGGTTTTGCCATTCACAATGCTCTCTCTTAAAGAGTTATTGGAGTTTATTTTTGTTCTCTCCATTTTCGTAGCTTCTCTTCCTCTCTTCTTCTTGATTCTTGATTCTTCGAATCTCCATTCACGTTAAACCCAACCCACTCATCTTTCATGCTACTCTTTCATCTTTCTTTCTCTTCCATTCTCACCAAAAACCTAAACCTTTCAAGCTTAAAATGAAGATGATCGTGGGTTGTTGGTGAATTAGGGATTTATTATTTTCTTGAAGATTTTGAAGAATTGGAAGCTAAATCGAGTAAGTATCTTGTCAAATATCTTGGGTTTTGGTTAAATTAATCATTTGTGGTGATATTTAGAGGTTAATCTCAAGAAATGGTGTTTTGGGTATATAGGTGTCATGATTTGGAAAGGGTGTGTATATTTCTAGCTTTTATTGACGAGTAATGATTTATAGAAATGTTTTGGAGGTTGAATGATCATGACAAGGAGTTTTGTATGTGTTAGAATGTTGATGAAGAAATGAGTATATACATATACATACATACATACATACATACATACATATATATATATATATATATATTGATGTTTGTTTCATGTAAATGCTAAATAATCGGTTAGGAGTTGTTTATGGATGGTTGATGTTGTATATGATGAGCAAGAAACTATGAGCTATGCTACACGTGTTTTTAAGATGAATTGGTTATGAAAGGGATGTTTTAATGGGAATTGGAAGTTGATGAATAGGTACATGAACATGTCCTGTTTTTAGGTTAATGATCAAATTTGGATCACGCTTTGTTAGGTGAATGATATTGATATGAAATGGAGTTGAGAATGAGGAGTAAATGAAGTAGAAAAGGGTAATCTTTGTATAAGTATGTTAGGTGTAAAAAGCTGAAAAAATTTGAAGAGGATGGATTGGAAAATGTACACAAAGCATGCTTCAGTCTTTTAGCCATAACTTTTTCAATAGTTATCCAAATTGGATGATTCTTAATTTGGATTAAACTAGAAACATATGACTACACTTTTCAGGAAGACATCGAATTTAAATTGTAGAATCCCATCACCGATGGGAATGGTAGAATAGTCATTTGGAATGGTTTTTGAGTGCTTAGAAACACTCTTACATGTTCATGCATAATCTTATATCCACATACATGTGAATGGTACATTTTTGCACATGCAAATGACTGTACATGCATTCATGACATTTCCCGGTATATATGTTAATAAATGTGATTGTTGTGAAAAATGTGATATGTGTGCTTGAAAATTTAGTTGGAGAGGGTCATTGAGGTTTTAAATTTGTTAGTGAATTTTATAGAATTTTTTTCTGAAATTTCAGGATACTTTCCAGACTAGGAAAAATGCCAAGTGACAGAATAAGTATTTACCGGTAGTGGAAATGACTGGCCAATGGCACTGGAAAATTAGATACATGATTTTAGGATTTATTAATTTAAGCCATTGAAAATTTAGGAGAGAATTGGAGTAGAAATTGACTTTTATTTGAAAAAAAAACCCATTGGAGTACCTAAAAATGAGACATGTGGCAAGTGATAGTCACTTGCCTAACCATGTCTTATTTTTAGGTACTCCAATGGGTTTTTTTATTCGTACTCCAATGGGTTTTTTATTTTTATTTTGGTCCTCGGACTTTTGGGAATAATAATTAAGCCCCTTAAATTTATAAAATTATATATTGGTCCATCAAGAATTGAAAAATTACGTTTTAAGTCCTTTGACTTTTAACAATTGGCAAATAAGTCCTTATGTACATTAATCTTTCCAATTAAGATTTCTAAGTGTCTAATGAGTCTATAAATCATGTCTAATCACCTATAAGGTATTAGAACACATTTAACTCAACCACCATGGTAATATCCATCCAATGGACTCGGTTTTACACACTTAGAAGCCCATATATCGGAAATCTCCAAGATTTCGCATATCGATGAACTCTAAGTTCATGTAAGATCATATAACATTATAAATTACTAACATATATACCCAAAAGGATTTAAATACATCTTTGAACTCATATACAACCATGTATATATCAATATACAGTAGTATCTCCAAATACAGAACAATATAAAAGGGCTCAGAGAGTCCGGCGTTACAAGCCCGGTATCCAATAGACACGGGACAGTTTAGGCACTCAATCACAACAACGTAATAATTGAAAGTGAGTTTCACAAGCATTGCATATAAATTTAATATGTGTGTTTGAGTAACTAAAATATATTGTGGACATATATTTGAAAGAGAGTGGATATGTGAAGTAAATGATATGTGATGCTATATGTTAAATAAAAAGATCTTATGTGTTTACATGTGTTGATGTGTTGTATGAATTGAGTGAACCATTGAGGATAATTACCTCACTGAGTTTACAAAACTCACAAAAATTCCAACGTTGGTTTTTCAGGACCAAGAGAGGACATTAGCGACAGAGAGACACTACAAGAAGTATAATTCTTGTACTTTTGCGAAGAAGAAATGGCTCAAAGGTCGATTAGCTGAGACTGAAGGATTAGATAGAAATTTTTGTATAATTCCTCTTTCTTGTAGTGTGTTTTGTATTAGGTTTTGGATGATGTACATATTTGGATGGTTTTGTAAAGCTACAATGTACATATTCGGTTTTTATGAAATGAAAGGAGGAATTTAGTTGGTTTTTAAATGTTGTGTCTTTTCTTTATGATACCTTATAAGAGAATATAAAGGATGATTCCATGACTAAGTGATTGTATTGACTGCTCTAACATCCCATTATTACAGGTTATGTACTGGAATGTCCTCAAGGTGTTCCGATATGTATTCTATGGCAGTGGGGTGTTACAATTAGAGTATGTGTGTTAAAGGTTTATAACTCTAAAGTGAAAAAATTTTAAGTTTGATCATATATTGTTGAAGTTGCATATGGTTGCAAAGAGTTGGACACTCTTAAAACATGCAAGTGCGACTTAAATAGTTTGATAAATGCCTGTGTGCCAAATCATGTAAGTTTGTGGAAAAAGCTTAAATTATGTGAGTTACAGGTTTGATATACGGCTATGTAAGTTCGCGATATAGGTTTAAAATTCCCCAATTCCTTCATTTTTTCCCATTTTCTCTCTTCTATCATTCACTCTCACCATCGCCCTCTAACTCTCCTGACCAAATTCTTATGATTTTCTAGCAAATTAGCGACACCCAAGTGATTCATTGGTTGTTTTGCATTATTTGTGGATTTTTCTATCAAGAAACACTAATTTCATGATTTTGGGATTTATAGAGAATTTATGTGATTTTATGCTTAATTTTGGTTTAACATTTGAATTTAATCATTACCCAATTGTTTCAATGATTCAATTTGATTAATTGCACGTGGATTGGATGAAAATTCAATTTCAATTACGTTATTGTGCGATTAAGGCTCACTAATCGTTAATTTGTGATTTTTTGTGAAATTACTATTAATAGGTTATTTTTTATGTTAATTAAAGATTGGGCTTGTGTTTAATTATAGGAATTTGGTGTTTAATTTTGTCAATTTTGCGTAATTGCAAGTTAGGGTTTTCAATTTCAATTTTACGGTTGAATATGTAATTAATCAATTACGTTAGCTTAATTGGTTAATTACAATATTCTAATTTTAACTTCGTTATTAATTTGATTGTTAGATAATTTTCCACTCATTTTTATGTAATTTATATATATATATATATATATATTTATTTCTGTTAATTTATTTTTAAATTTTTAAATTTTCGTTGTCATTGTTTTCACATTAAATAATTTAGTGAGGATAGTAAATTTTAAGTGTGGGGAAAAGGTTAGTCATGTAATTTATTTCTAAGTTCTCACACTTATTTTAAGTTTTAGGCACAATGATGAGATCACGTCGAGCACAAGAGACCCCTAGGAAGCGTTATCAAGGAGAAGGTTCCTCATCTACAGCCCAGCCCCCAGAGCGGTCGTAGATGTTATTATTCAATACCGAGGCCCAAGAAGAACAATATCAACTGCTGAAGGATAAAAAGTTTGGTACTAGCCGATTTATCGACTGGGATGCGCTGAAGCTAATTGGTTTAGTCCAGCTCGAGACCTTGTAGACGTTGGCACATGGTCCCAATCTTTTAAGATTATGAAGCCCTCTCACAAGGAGCTTACATTTAAGGTGCTCTCTATATTTCCTATGGAAAGAGGATGCTATGACGAGGATCATCCTAACACGACCCAATTTTGAATAATGCGATACGTGTTTTAGATGAGCAATATGAAATTCTCCATCATAATATGTCTTTACGACCAGGAGTTCATGGAGACACCAGAGTACCTTGCATTATAGATAGATTTTCTATATAGATTCTCCCCTTAACACTTTTGCAATATGATCAGCATAGAAGACAACTATAAACGGAGCAAGTCTAAGGCTTCTACATTGCCACATCCTGCACTCAGATTCATCCACAATTTCTAAGTCATATGCTAAGCTATTGGGGTGATAGTTGGGGATTGATCGAGAATATAGACGTGTACTACTTGTGGAGTATGTGAGAGAGGACATGATCCATCAAGGACATGCACTTACCCAATTCATTAGGCATCAGAAAGAGGAAAAAAAGGTCAACATCATCTGTGTCGAGCCTTACATGACCAGACTTGCGTGACTAGTGAGGGTATTTAATATATTACCACCGATGCGGCAAGTGGCTACTATAGAAGCACTAAACCTTGTTGTTATGTAACACATATTTATTGTAACATCCCGTTACCCATGATAGGGCTAGAATTGTGAATTTTGATAATTTGATTGGAAATTAGGAAAATGCATTCCATGCAGTATTATTTGTGACATGCACATCTTTGCACATTAATATGATTGTACATGCATTCATGACATTTTTCGGGTACAATTGAATTGTTA
>JANVCL010000212.1:31833407-31844633 GCA_026546855.1 Erythroxylum incrassatum | reverse complement strand
TTAAAAAACTAAAATTGTAGGATTTCTTAATAAATGTGTTTTATACTTATTAATTTCTTTAATTAATCTCTAAATGAATATATTATTTTAGTCAATGGATTTTTTATTAATAGTTTAATACTTCGATCAATAACTTTGACACATATTAATTACTACTTAAAATAGAAGTATTGAGTGTTATGTATTAGTTGTTACTTATAATAGCTATGTAAGATTAACGTTTAATAACATAGAATTAAAGTAGTTTTTTTTTCTTTTCTTATTTTTTTACTCAAGAATTAATATAGTAAATACTAGTGAATTTATTATTATTAATATCCTCTTAAATTATAGCTAAGTATATGATAGATTTTTTGAGTGTTTTAGGTTTAGGAACAGTTAACCGAACTGAACCTGATTTATAGTGAATTCAACTATTTGTTGAGATATGAGAATGTAATTCAAGTGTTTAGTTATTTTGTGTAATTTTTGAAATAGAACCAAACAAAATTTCGAGTAATTCGGGTTTTACTCAAACAAAATTTCGAGTAATTCGGGCCGGGTAAGTTTGGGTAATGAAGTTTCAGGTTCGGACCGGATAAGATGGAAAAAATTTTCGAGTAATTCAGGCTAAATCTGAACAGTAAAAATTGGATCCGAATTAACCGGATGCTCACCCCTACCAGTGTCTACCCTTTGCGCTGCCGTTTCTTCTTTTATTTTTCTTACCTACGCGGACCGACGCACCACGCTCCTCTTCACTTGTCGTTTTTCTTTTTCAATGTCTCAATGCTGCTGTTTCAACACATTCCACTCCTCTCTTATGTTGTCGTTTTTGTCTTTTTCAACGCTTTAATGCTTTGTCTCAACTCTCAACGTTATCGTTTCTTCTCAAGCGAAGCTTCATTTACGTTTCTCTTTTCAAGTTGTTTCAATGCCTTGAATCACTACTTAATTTTTTTGAACTTTATTTTCTTCAAGTATTTTACAATAAAAATTAAAATCAATTTATCATAATTAAACTAAGATACGATAATTTTTTCCTATAAATACGAATTAAATGTAAAGTACAATAATTCTAATAATAATCAAATAAGGCCGTAAAAATCAATTTTAATGAAAAAAATTTATCCAAATGATATAAAAATATATATAAATAAGCAAGTTTGTCAATGTCAAACTCTAAAAACTCGAGAACAAGTTACTATCAATCTCACTGCAAAACATAAAAGTAAGTTAAAACTTTATATAAAGAAATTTCAAAGTTGATTCTAACAATAAAATCACCAAGAAGAATTATGATCTATAGATTACGTCCTAAGTTTAACGCACTTGTAACAAAAAAAGCTAATTTTAATAAATTAGAAAATATATAGGCTAATTAAGAAGCTTTAAAAAACATGTCTAAAATCTCAAACGAAGGATGAAGACCTTTTAGCTATAAAACGTATAAGGTTCCAAAAGCTTGCAAGATGAAAAAGTGAAAGCAAATCCAAACAAGAAGGATCATAGGAATGTTAGTTTATGCCCTTGCAATCAATTTATTTTGGTTATAAATATTTGTATGACATTATTATTAATTAATCAAAGGCATTCTTTATTTTTATGTATTTGTTAATTATTTAATTATTATTCATAAAGATAAAATCCTTGGAATAATTAGTGTGTAATTAAAATTATGATGAGATCATAATTATAAAATTCAATATACACTTAAGTATTATTCCTAAATGTTTCTAGTTGTAATTTCATCAAGACTGGATATTATTGAAACAGTAAAATTAGCACACATTATGTTTCTTTCTTACGAAGAAAGCAATTGATCTCATTAATTAAAGTATAGAGATACTTAAACTAATGTATGGGTGATTATTAGAAAATAAGTCATTGAACTGACCCGATTATGAGAATTTCGAATAAAATATTACTTATGTGTCTATGAACTATCTCATAATGATGGTTGTATAATTAATCCTCATACTTGAGATTATCAAGGTATCTAGTATGAGAATTATTGTGTTTTGATGCTACTTATAAATCATCCTAGGATAATTCTATCGGTAGTAATTGGATACAATATGAACCATATGTAGATAATTGAGTAAGTCGATAAAGGATTCGTCACTCTAAAGTAATTAGAGAGAATATTCTACTATTCTTGATTGGTAATGATTTATGGAATTCTCTGGCCAGAGTGAATTGATATTTAAAAAGGAGTTTTCAAATTCAATTATAAATCAATTATTAATTAACAAGAACGAACATAATTGGATGATAAGAGTAGACACTATATCCCTACTCTGTTCAATTAGAATATTGGATGACGAAAGGATTAAATTATACATTATAACCACGTATGGACAGGTTAAGTCAATCACTTTGACATTCCTGATATTTGGGTAATCATAACATGTTGCTAGACGTCAATCATGATTTATGATTATGAATTTTTTAATTAGAGAATTAAAGAGAAATTAAAAGTAGTTTTAATTTATCTAATTCTAATTGTGAATTATAATTATAATGTATAATCATTGCTAAGTTATTAGGAACCTAATGGGTCACATATCAAAGAGCAATTAGTGAAAGAAAAATCAATTCAATTAAGTTGGACTTAATTGAAAAGTTTGAGAAACTTTGAGAATCAAATATTAGATATTTAATTTTATTAAAATTAAATTAATTAGAATTAGAATTTGATTATAATTATAATTAAGGAGTTGTAATTTTAATAAAAAAGACTAATGTTTTTTTCTATTTAAAGGGAAAGCTTTATGAAAGCTAGCACTTTCTGTCTTTTTCTCCAAAAACAGTTTTGAAAATTGCTCTATGGATACAATCAGAGGCTGGACACGTGGACAGCTAATGATTGATCACTCAGAGAAAATATTCTAAGTTTTCTCCGAAAAGCGAACAAGGTAAGATTTCTAAATTTATTGTTGTTTTGATTCAAGTTAATCAATTATTGGGATCCGCTCGGAATCCGTAAAAATTTAAATTTCTATTGCGCCCGTAATTTGATCACGGTTGGATTGCAACAAGTCACCTGTGTTACAAGTGCATAGAGTGGAAGTGTGATGTAGCTGCATAGAATTTGAGCTCCTAGTCTGAGAAAATATTATTACCATATCTGGTTTTTGTCGAGCTTTCCTATTAAAGTTTGTTCTGAACAATTATCAATAGTTTGGTCTCGTAAGAGCAAAAAGAACACAAAGCTGTAGAAGTTTTTAACTTATCCAAGGGTTACTCTCATGATTGTAACAACAAAATCCTCACGAAAACATGATTTCAATCCAAACTCAGGAAGAAAAGTGGATTCACAGGTAGAAACCTTGAATAGTTCTATTATATATTCCTTTCCTTTTAAGATGCTTATGCATGTTGCTGACTATCAATTGTGTTTGACTCATTTCCTTCCTCAGTTTCTCTATCAAGATGGAAAAAGACGCTTAATAATTTTATGATTAACTATCGCCCCATCTGATAAAGGCATTGCATGAGCAAGACATAGAGAGAATACGTTGTATCAAACTAATCAAGGTCTATGTTTTGATTGTATAATAAATTGTAAAGGTGTCAACTTGCTATACGCATCTCCAAATCCTAGTTTGCTGTATGATTACGTCGTCGTTTCAATGTGAATTTCTCCTTGAAAGTCATGTTCTATCAGCCTTTGTTATTCTTATTTTACTGTTTAATTGCTTTTCTATTTAAGCTGTGTGAGTGACTTGATGCTATTCAATTTTTTCTAATTATAATCAACAGTGATATCATTTATCTTATTTGGATGAGCATGAAATGAAACATCAATTAAACAATAAAATTCAAATAAGCACAACATTAGGATAACAATCCAACAAGCCAAAATTTGTACACTTATTCATATATTTATGTTTAATTCGTAAATTAAGTAAAATGTCAAATAAAGAATAATTATGCTTTAAGATTTTAAATTTTTTTCCAATATTATAGTATCTTATTATGTCACGTAAATTTTAACCATTTATTTACACGAGTCTTTTATAAGTTCTAAGTAAATAAATACATGACGTCATAATATAATCTAGTTGATTTCAACTAGATTATATTGGCTATATATTTTTATTCTAATATTTAGAGTCGGGTTATACCAGTCACATTTAAATATCACACATCGCTTAATTGATAATGCAGGGTACTCAGCTTCAAATATTTCAATAGTTAAGAGAGTTAAGGATCTTTATTTTTTTATTTGATGTTTTGATATAATTATTATTTATTATATGATGAAATTGTAACATTTTAAATACTTTATATTTTATTAATTTTATATTTGTACAATGATTAAATTATCTTTTTCATATTATTTGTGGTTATTATTTAGATGTGAAAATTATTGTTAATAAAAATATATAAGTTGTTATTTTAAATTTTTATTATTATGATTTTTGGAGATATAGTTGGTGTAAAATTATAAAGTATAAAGTACAATATATTAAGGGACTATTTTATAAATTTAAAAATTTACCTGAAACGGTACCCGAAATTAACCAGTACCATTACAGTATCATATTAGAATTCAATTTGGTACCAAGTATAGTACGATATTTATAACGTTGATCACAACCAATTGTATGTGAATTTGTTCTACCTTTCTTCAAAATTACAATAGTCAGTAATACAGGAAAAATGGTAATGAGACAACAACAAAATTTCATAATGACACGGTTAGAATAGTTAGCTCAGTAGATCACCTTGGACATATGGCTCATTAGAACTTTCATGATCAGGATCAATTGTGGTGATGATGTTTGTTGTTTGTGCAGGATTCGATGAGTATGTTTCAAGGTCAGATGTGACTGTGAGTGTGATTAGTGGACTTAGCGTGAGAACCAATTTATGCAGGTGGTTGGACTACCCTAAGCCTTTGTACGGGAAGAGTGTTCGCCCTTTTCTTGGCCTATAGTTTGTCACTGTTTTAATGCTTTGGAAGTTTGTTCGTCGAACACTAATTGTTTCATTGTTGTTCCCATCTGAAAAATTCCCAGAATTATTCACAAGTTCAGAAAAAACAGTCTCCTTTTCAAAAATGGCAGCAGATCATGAAGTCACCTGTGTTACAGGTGCATAGAGTGGAAGTGTGATGTAGCTGCGTAGAATTTGAGCTCCTAATCTGAGAAAATATTATTAGCATATCTGGTTTTTGTCGAGCTTTCCTCCTAAAGTTTTTCCTGAACAATTATCAATAGGTTGGTCTCGTAAGAGCAAAAAGAACACAAAGCTGTAGAAGTTTTTAACTTATCCAAGGGTTACTCTCATGATTGTAACAACAAAATCCTCACGAAAACATGATTTCAATCCAAACTCAGGAAGAAAAGTGGATTCACAGGTAGAAACCTTGAATAGTTCTATTATATATTCCTTTCCTTTTAAGATGCTTATGCATGTTGCTGACTATCAATTGTGTTTGACTCATTTCCTTCCTCAGTTTCTCTATCAAGATGGAAAAAGACGCTTAATAATTTTATGATTAACTATCGCCCCATCTGATAAAGGCATTGCATGAGCAAGACATAGAGAGAATACGTTGTATCAAACTAATCAAGGTCTATGTTTTGATTGTATAATAAATTGTAAAGGTGTCAACTTGCTATACGCATCTCCAAATCCTAGTTTGCTGTATGATTACGTCGTCGTTTCAATGTGAATTTCTCCTTGAAAGTCATGTTCTATCAGCCTTTGTTATTCTTATTTTACTGTTTAATTGCTTTTCTATTTAAGCTGTGTGAGTGACTTGATGCTATTCAATTTTTTCTAATTATAATCAACAGTGATATCATTTATCTTATTTGGATGAGCATGAAATGAAACATCAATTAAACAATAAAATTCAAATAAGCACAACATTAGGATAACAATCCAACAAGCCAAAATTTGTACACTTATTCATATATTTATGTTTAATTTGTAAATTAAGTAAAATGTCAAATAAAGAATAATTATGCTTTAAGATTTTAAATTTTTTGTCCAATATTATAGTATCATATTATGTCACGTAAATTTTAACCATTTATTTACACGGGTCTTTTATAAGTTCTACGTAAATAAATACATGACGTCATAATATAATGGGACAGAAGAATTATTCCTGCTTTAATGTTGACAGGAGGGTGAAATAAAAATAAATAAAATAAGGTCAGAGAGAAAGAGCAACAGAGAGCGTTGAAGGGGCGAAGCAGGAATGGCAGGTAAGAGATCAGATAAGGTGCTGTTTTCCAGTCCAAACCCATTCCAATAAAGACCCAACTACTTTTCTGACTTTTCCTTCTCCCTTTCACTACAGGTAACAAAAATAGGGCAAACCCAAACAATTTGGTATTGTTTCTGTTCAACCCAATCCTGATCTCTCCATTCTTGCATTCTGTCTTCCCCTTCAACCAATATAGAGCCTTACAACTTCAACAATACACGGAGCAGTAAATACAATACGAGAATTATTTCTTTAGATAATATTATCATAAGGAATGGTATGAATGAAGTCGTATATGTATGTATAGATGTACTCCAGCAATTTGATAGGGTTTATATTGGCGGTGGTATCCAGTGCCTTTATAGGCTCCAGTTTCATCATCAAGAAGAAGGGTCTCAGAAAGGCCGGTGTCAATGGTCCTCGTGCTAGTAATTATCTTCAAACATCTTCTCTTCTTGTAAATATGAAGTTTTACTCTCTTTTTCTTTTTTGATTGTTAAATGCAAGCTTCGCTCTTTTCTTTCTTGTTAAATTGCGTATATGTTCTCCTTCTATAGGTGTCGGAGGATATGGCTATCTGTTGGAGCCCCTCTGGTGGATTGGCATGCTCACTAGTAAGCATATCGCTTCTTTCTGCTTTCGGAATTCTTTTTTCACTATTTATTAGTTTCACAATGATTCTTCCTTAGAAATAATGCATCTGCTCACATTCCCTAATCTTCCCTCTTTTTTTTCAAAAAAAAAAAAATCTTTGATGGAAATTAACAGTGGTTGTTGGAGAAATTGCTAACTTCGTGGCATACATTTATGCTCCTGCTGTTCTTGTGACCCCGCTTGGTGCATTGAGTATCATAGTGAGGTATTATTGATTTATGCTTTACTACTTGTTTGCGTACAATGCGTGGTTTAACTACCAATGGTTTTGAACCACCTATCCAATTTGTTCTTCTGATGAAGTGTGTACACAACTTGGTAGTGCTGTACTAGCCCATCTTTTGTTGAAGGAAAAACTGCAAAAAATGGGAATGCTGGGTTGTCTTTTGTGCATAGTGGGTTCCACGATGATTGTGCTTCATGCCCCAGAAGAGCGATCTATTAAATCTGTTGAAGAAATCTGGGTTCTAGCTACCCAGCCTGGTATTCTACTTGCAATTTTCTTTTTCTCTTCTTTGTCCCTTTCTATAAAGTTTCGCTTCTTATTGGTTCGATGTGTATTCTTGTCCAGCATTTCTTTTGTATACAGCCTCTGTTATTGCTGTAGCGTTGGTTCTTATTCTTTATTGTGCTCCCCGCTTTGGCCAAACAAACATCATGATTTATATAGGAATCTGCTCTGTAGTTGGATCATTGACGGTAAGCAATTTGTTGATTATGTTATTAATTTTTTCTTATGATTTGTCTAGTATGTAATTGATTTATTACCATTGGCTTAGTATGATAAAAATAGTTTGCTTTGCTTTGAGAATTTCCACTTTTGATCTGTTATGAGACCCCAGATCTGATCTTCAGATCGACTGGTTTTCCACTTTGCAGGTTATGAGTGTAAAGGCCATAGGCATTGCAATAAAACTGACAATTGAGGGAATAAATCAGGCCAAATACTTCCAGACATGGATTTTTACAATGGTTGCTGTAACCTGCATCATCACTCAATTGAATTATCTGAACATGGTTAGTAGCTTAGTGATTATGCAAACTCTCCCATTATAGGGTTAATGATTGAATCTTTTAACTTGACTTGGCCAAATATGCTATCTCATGTATGATTGCTCTATTATGTCTTTGAAATTTGCATAAGCAACTCAGTGCAGTTCTGTTTAAACTAGAATTCTCCATTTCAAGCTTGTTAATAAGCTCCTTGTAAATTGTATTTCTTCCTCTATTGCTCGACCAGGCTTCGGTTTGATTTGTCTATCATCCATTTTCTCTCTCAACTGATGGTTGTATCCACTCTATGAATATAGAGGAATTTCAACAATGGCCACATCAATGTTTGAAGGCCCAGGAGTTTCACCAAAATCTTGGACTTTTGGTAGTTAAATGCATACATAATCAATATCTATGAGTGCCTTTGGAATATGTGTTATCTTAGGAAAATTTTTTATTTTGATTTTTAATGTGATGGGCTTGAATGATCTGCGTTTTTGGTGGTAGATTATCCTAACAAAAGAGTTTCAAACGCCAAGTAGCATTGGCTGCTTCTTTTGGTGAAGCCAACTAAGAATATTAAAAATGATGGTTGAGATGATATCTTGAGGACAAAAGGAAAAAAAAAACCCTACTTTGGTCTCACACCTTTTTTTCCCCTCAACTGAAAGCCCCTTCTGCTTAATAATCATATTTAGTTGATTTAATGAGGAGGTTTAGTTGTGGATGGAATTTGTGACTAGTGCTTCACTATTTGAGTTTACTACGTTATGTGTGCTTGAGTCTTAATTACTTAAAAACTATATTTCAATATTTGACCAAATTCTGCTTGTTGCACCCCACAAAGTTCATCTAATATCCACCTTTAGAATCCGAAAATTACCCTTTAACTATGCGAACATTGACCTGATAGTAATCCACACAAAAATGCTATTAGCCATCTTTCTTTTTGACCAAGAGGATTTGGAAAGAGAACGGGGATCTGCTTGGCCGAATAATCCCTTATTGTAGCATCCTAGGTACACTGCTTCTGAATCTCATCCTTTTGAAAATGTGGGTGCCAGTAAGGTCTCACTACAACTAGTCCTGACCTACGTTTGAGAGGTATGAAGCTGTTGCACTCATGACTATTTGGCAATCTGGAAGGTTCCATGAACAGGTATGCAAAGTTGGCAGTAATTTATTCAAGATTACTATAGTTGAATTATTTCCTTACCTCAAACTAAGTCATAGTTATGCCTCCTGAGGTTGTCCTTGCCACAACACCTCCTACCCTTTTAGGACAAACTTCATAGTCAAGGAGTTGAAGTCCCAAAAAATCGGACCAAGAGTGCGAGGCCATTTTACTCCTAAAATCACATCAAACCCTTCTAATGGAATAGCCGATGCTAGGTGCACGTTCCCCCTTTGTCACATAGACTTGTAGCCTTGGTCTTTTCTACTCTTCTAGTCCCAAACTTGGTATTGAACCTTCACGCAGATAGTTATATGTGTTGCTTGAGTCTATTAACATTGAGATAGTAACTTCTGACATTTCCGCTCACAAATGTATGGTGGGAGAATTGTAGATCCCACTAATGGTATGTAGAGAAATCTTAGGATATTCCATTATGTCTTTCTTTGATTCACTTTTGGCATCTGGAACTTCAATCCAGAATATCCTTTTACATTTGTGTCATCCTGAATAGGATTCATCACATTTAGAACATAGTCACTTGGCGCTCCTCTCTACCACTTCTGTTTGTCTTAGTCTATTGACAAATAGTGCAAAAGGGCCTACCCAATTGGTTTTGTCATTAGTTCCCCTCCCTTTGCATTAAAGCTCTTGTTAGTGGAGATAACATACTCGTCAGTTGATTTGGGAGTGGGCCAAGTCACGTTGGTTTGCAAGGTTATGATTCCCTGGGAAACCCTTTGCTTACGCTCCAATGCCCGAGTCATATTCATGGCAATTTTGAGTTCCCTAACTGCTGCATCTCAATGTCAATCTTGAGTTCTTCTACCAACCTAGTGGTAAAGAGGTCTATTTGCTGGTGAGGTTTAAGATCAAAAGCCTTGGCAATAACAATTGGAAGTGGTGTTCATATTCCTCTAATGACTCGGTTTGTTTAAGGTTGGCTAGTTCTCCCAAGGGCTTATTACTCATAGTTGGCCCAAATCTCATGTGACAGGACTCCTTAAAGTGCCTCCAATCTAGTTCTGCCTCCTACTACTCCACTTAATCAAACCATAGTTATGCCTCACCCAATAGATGAAATGTGGATAAGCCAACCGTGTCTTCTTTAGCAGTCTTTTGATTGACAAAGAATTTTTCACATTGTTTCAGCCACCCTAAATGGTCGTCATTGCCATCATAAATAGAAATTTCATCTTGGAGTGTCGTGGCACAATGGATCCCCCCAAATGCGATTTAGATTTGTCTTCCAAACTTTCGTTTTGGCCCTAGCTATCACTACCTTGCCCCTTTACATCATCTTTAACATAACCCTTTCCTGCCCTCCAAATCAAGAAGGAAAGTTCTACCATCTGCTATTCTAATGCACTTTGCCTAGCCATGTGTTCCATAAAAGAGTCCAACTTGGCTGCCAAATTCTCTGCATCACCCGTAACACTTGATTCTGATATCAAAATATTCTAAGCCTTAGCATAGGTTCTAGTCACAAGTTTAGACATGGAAGAATCCTTCTTGAGATGTATAGTGAATTTGGAGAGGCAGACTCGTCCTTGACAGAGCCCCTCTACGACTATCTTGCTGAGAGAATAATTGCTTCCTTTTATTAAATACTCAAAGGTTGTTAATAACAAGAAGAGATCCTAAACTATATGATCTTAACTAACAAAAGAAAGAGATCTTAGATTACAAGATCCTAACTAAATAGAAAGTTTAATAGTTAAAAGAAACACAATAAAACACTAGTTGGGTAAGCTAGGCTGCATCTACTATTGTTGCCTTCATTTTTTGATATTATTGTCCAACAAAAGCACCCACATAAGATCCCTAAATATTTACCCAAAATCTTTGGAAAATTTAGAGAACTTGAAATTATTTAGAACACACATTGTTGAAGTTACATCTTTCGTCTTTCTCCAAGAGTTTACTTCATATTTGTATGCACCGAGTGATTATTTTTCTTATCCTAAGTCATCTTTCCTTCTTTGTCTCTACAAGCCTTGCTCTCCTTACCAACAGGAAGGCTCGTCGCAACCACTATACAACCTCTAGTTCTGGTTTAGATTGCTTCATCTTTTCTCATGTTCTCACTAGCATGCTATGTCATTCTGATAGGATCTAGGAACAAGGTATGGAATTTGTATATTCTGGTATTGATTTCTTGACGGAATACAATTGATAATCTGGATTTCGAGGTCCA
>JANVCL010000212.1:31807734-31833307 GCA_026546855.1 Erythroxylum incrassatum | reverse complement strand
TGAATATAAGAGCTAATAGTCCAGCCTACCCCTCTGCACTATTACTCCTCTGTCTGTTGTTTATTTCTCCTAACATAAAATCGAGTTATCTGGGGTCTATCACATTCTTACCAACCTTTTATGACCAACTATTTTGTGGGTGATGGCAGGATTATAAAAAAAGTATTGGATTTATATGAAAATACATTTATTCTTGTTTTATCTTTTTAGGGCTATTATTTTTAAGTTTAAGCTTTTCCAGAATTAGTTAGACCAAATTTTTTTCCATCAACTTTAGATGAAGATGAATGTAATATAGAATCAACTTGAGCGTCACTAATTCTTATTGCACTCTTACAGAGTCATCAAACCACTGTTACCCACAGTGAAAGTATATTTTCTACTAGTCCAATATGAACTGTCATCTGATTATGCTACCATTGTTGCAGGCATTGGACACTTTCAACACTGCAGTTGTTTCTCCCATTTATTATGCCATGTTCACGTCATTTACTATTTTCGCTAGCGCAATAATGTTTAAGGTATTATTTGCCAAAAATAATAATAAAATAATGTTTTAAGATTTTTTAAATATGTTCTCCAATGTGAAGATTATTCTTTATTTTCTTATTCCTCTTGGGAATATTGAAAACACTGGGAAGTAAACACAAGATATCCGATTATATGTTTGCTTTTTTCAGGACTATTCTGGTCAAAGTGCAAGCAACATAGCATCAGAGCTTTGTGGATTTATTACGGTCTTATCTGGGACAATAGTGTTGCATAGTACCAGGGAACCAGATTCACCTTTCCTATCAGGTATTTGTCTCATGCATATATAATGGAAACATTGATCGTTTTGGTTACTATGTGTATGCAATCTTATGTGAGATAGAAGCTAAAAAAAATGCATGTTACTTTATGCAACTTCTGGGATGTTTATGAATTGTTCCAGTGGCTAGCAAGGTAAATACCATCTCCTATGTTGTTGGTGCTCTGTCATTATCTTTCTGCATTTTGGGTTTAGCCTTATTAAATTTATTGATTTTGTAGCAATTAAATTTAGCCATCTTGGATTGTAAGATTTCCGTTCACCCAACCAAGGGTTCATTGCTAGATAAATAGTATGCATGCACACACTATCAGTCGAAAGGGAACAAGACACGCTGAATCTTGGTGATATAAATATTTTGGTGCTGTACAGAAGTAAAATGTGAAAATTTACTGATAATTTCAAGCATGCAGATCTTTATACACCATTATCACCAAAAGTGTCCTGGTATATCCACGGTAATGGGGAACTCTGGAAGCAGAAGGATGAAGATGAATCACCTCCAAACTTTGTCACAATTCTCCGACAAGATCATTTCAAGTAAATAGCATATTGTTGTGGGAGAGAAGCTTGTTTTAAAATCCATATGCTGGTGCAGGTGAAAAGCATATGGTAACTTTTTGTTCTGAGGAAATTCTTTGTAATTTTTCCCTCTAGTCTCTTTAAAGTCAGGATAAGATATGGTACTTTTTCGGTTTTCCCTTAGTCTTTTGATTTCCATGTAGTATTTCTTTCCATGCCATTGTACAAAGTAGGTCCAGATTTTGGCTTGCTGATCCAGAAGGGGAGCTACTTGGGTTCTTGTAATTTGATTCGGAAAATGTTGTATGAATAAGGGATGCAGTAGAATTCAGTTATTTCTTGGGGCTTGAAGTTGGAACGTAGCATAAACCTCAACTGCTCTTGATTGATAATGGCATGCATCGAAGATGACTCCTACCCTATTTCAGAAATATAAATCATATAAAACGCTTTAAAGAGAGTTTTTATGTCATAACCACAAATTAATAATTATTATTGATCGACAAGATTAGATTTTTATAATCAAATCTGAAGGTGCAATGAAAATTTGTATTTACATTGCAGCATCATATCAGGTTAGCTATTTATGTCCTTCCATTGAGAGTCCGAAGTCTGAATTATTTTCTATCTGCGTAGAAAGTGCATTTTTGCATATAAAATGTTTTCAATATTTGACTGCCACCGAACTTTCTGACAGCTGCCTGACTTCGTGGAAGAGGAATGTTAAGACTTTGTCTGCTCCGTTCTCAGAAGACCACAAAACCTTGCAGTCAAAACCTTTGACCCTTCTTCCTCATGCTGCTACCTAACGTCTCTTTATTTCTTCTTTTTCAATGATTTCTTTTCTGATGTCATTAGAACAAATCAACACGGTAACTAATATTCAAAATGACAATTAAAGCTCAATCCTTTTGACCGCTTCCTTTATTCTTGTGTCTTGGTCCTATCACAATTAATCAACTTGACAACCACAACCGCTGCAAGAACTACTGCTTTCCATCTCCCTCATCATCATCGTCTCCTTCTTCTTGTTCATGCCGTTCTTCTTCTTAGTTGTTCTCCCAACAGGTATGGATCTTTCTTATTACAGCTGGTAGTTAATTCAATTTGTTTCCTGCTTTTCCGAATATCGTCCTCCCGTTTTATTACTTACTATGTTATATTAATAACTCATCTTCTCGTTGGAATTGATCATATAAAGTTGTAAGAAGCAAATAAGACGAGGAAGAAGAAGGAGGACTAATGGCGGGTGCAAAGAAAGCAGCAGAGGCTGCTATAGAGGCCATTGGAAAGGGATATGATCTGACCGTTGACTTGAGGCTAAAATACTGCAAATCAAAAGTAATCTTAATCGACCAAGGTGGTGATGAAGTGCGTAACATGAGAATACCAGGTGGTGGCTATATTGTTCCCGGTGTCTCCAGGTATATCCACTGTGATAAAGGAGAACGTTTGAGGTTCTCCTCTGACGTTCTTTCTTTTCAACAGGTATAGACCTTCACTCTTTCTTTTTATTTTTGTTCTTTCAATCACACCAACAGAATGAATATGTATACTGAATCAACTGTCACTGATTCCAACTTCCAACCCTTTTGCTTGTAGATGTCAGAGCAATTTAACCAGGAACTGTCACTTTCTGGGAAAATCCCAACCGGCCATTTCAATTCTGCATTTGAGCTTACCGGAGTTTGGCAGAAAGATTCTGCCAACACCAAAGCTCTTGCTTTTGATGGTTTCTTCATCACTTTATACAATTTGGCCCTTGATAAATCCCAGCTTCTGCTTTGCGACCATGTCAAGGAAGCTGTCCCATCATCTTGGGACCCTACTGCTTTGGCGAGGTTGCAGTCTTATCCTTTCCATGTGCACACTCTTTTATTACCTGCCACTTTATTGAACTACACCTCATTTAATTTCCCTGACTCACACAATGCTTA
Source organism: Erythroxylum incrassatum (assembly GCA_026546855.1). NCBI lineage: Eukaryota > Viridiplantae > Streptophyta > Magnoliopsida > Malpighiales > Erythroxylaceae > Erythroxylum > Erythroxylum incrassatum. Next base: position 31,830,037 of record JANVCL010000212.1, on the reverse strand, counting down.
GGCTAGAATGAGTATTTTTGCGAAGGTTATCTATACACTATACGTGATGTTTGCTTGTATTTTATCCCAACATACTTGTTTGCTTACTTCCAGATTCATTGAAAAGTACGGTACTCATATTATTGCTGGCGTGAAAATGGGGGGAAGGGAGACAATATATGTAAAGCAGCAACAGTCATCACTTCTCCAACCCGATGATTTACAGAAGAAGTTAAAAGACATGGCAGACAAAGTTTTCACGGATGGAGGTGGACAAAATATTGTGAATTCTGCCAGGGTTCATGAAATGGACAAGGTTTTAGCGCATATATGTCTATCTTAGATTTTTGATAGATCAGTTTCAACTAACACTTCAGACTTCTTTATTGCATGCAAAGTTCCACAATTAACTTAATGCGTATCTTTGTACCAGTTTGTCAAGGATCAGAGGCTTTCTTTCATGAATCAAATGTCATCCTCTTCTTATTCCAATACAGAGGTACACTCTTTGCAGATGCAATGTGTCTTACTAGTTTCTTGAAAAGAATAGTTGTTGTTTTGTCTTGCTTTTCACTTTAATAACATAAATTTCCTTGATATTCGTAACTTCTATACTATGATTAGTCTTTGGTCCAAGATGTCCAATTTCAGTAGCTTATGCCTGTTATACATATCATAATGCAGGATATCAAAGTCTTGCGCAAGCGGAGAGGTGGATCAGATAAAAACTTACCACACAGTGATTGGTGTCACACTGTTCAGCTTGAACCTGATGTTATCTCAATGACATTTGTCCCATTTACGTCGCTATTAAGCGGAATTAATGGGAGTGGATTCCTGACACATGCCATTAATCTCTATCTTCGTTGTGAGTATCAACCTTCTCACTCGTTTGTGTGTGAGTAAATTTTATGAAGTTCAAATATGGTGTTAGGATGCAGCACTGCTGTACTAATCACCTGCATTTCAGTGAAGAATTTGACTTTGCAAATTTAAGCACTGTACTAAATGCTCCCTGCAGGAGAAAAAGTAACTCCAAGTTGACAACTGATTGTTGACTATTTAAAGCATAAATCATTGGAAGTTACAGGTTTCAAACTTGTTGCTTCCCTGTTTCTCGAGGCACTAAATGGGAGATCTTTTGATTTGTTAACAAAATTTTCATCCTAACATTTGAATAATTCCACACGTTGAAGAAAGTATGGGGGGCTTAGTTCATCTACAATTTGAGTCTTCTAATAGTCAACTTCCTAGCTGCATGTTTCTTAAGTTTTAGCCAGAAGCTGCAAAGAATGTGCATTTTGTGGTGTTGAACAAATCAACTGAAGGTGTTTCATGACTGACTTGTTGGCAGAAGAGTATGAGATCATGTTAAATTGACTTATGGACGTAGAATTTTGGTATCCCATAGGTGTATCTACTAAGTGTTTATTGTAACTTGGCTCTTAAGTATTGATTCATCATCTTATTGGGTTTTATGGAACTTACAGTATCTTATTTCCAAGGTTTATGCTGTGTAGTTCATTTTTATTTATTTTTTTACAAACAAATATAGTTTGATAAATCTTTACATGCTTTAGATGTCTCCCATTTTAAGTGGTCTCACTTCAATTTCCTGCCAGTGGATTTAGCCTTATTGTGGAGTTAATATGTCTCTCATTCATCATTTGGGGGAAAATTAAATGATCAGCTATGTGGATGGATTTAACCTTATTGTCGAGTTAATATGTCGACTGGATCTGTTTCTTGTTTAAAATATTTTGGTGGCATTCTCTCGTTCATCATTTGGACGAAAATTAATTCATCGGCTCTGTGGACTTTTCTTCAATGAGTATCAGGCATGGTTGAACAGCACATTAGGTTTTTCAACTTTTCACGCTGAAGTTGTTATTTGGTTAAAAATAATAATAAGGCAAAGGGAGGTAGCTGTGGAAAACTAACCATTTCTGTCTGCAATAATGAGCTGCATAAAGCCAGAACTTGGTTGCTGACTTGCTATTGTTTTCATCCCACCTATTGGTTTATTGTTTGAGCAGATTATCCAGACGTTTGTTACCATTCTAGACAAGTTGTGGTGAATATAACAATGCACGTTTTAGTTACTTATTCCTTTCCATTGTAGATAAGCCACCAATTGAAGAGTTACAACAGTTTCTGGAGTTTCAGATTCCAAGGCAATGGGCACCAGTGTTTGGTGAGCTTGCCCTAGGTCCTGATAGGAAACAACAAGGCAATGCATCTCTACAGTTCAGCTTCATGGGGCCTAAAATTTATGTTAATACAACACAAGTAATGCTTTTACTCTCTGTGGGATCTTTCAAGTCGAGATGATCTTTCATTGGATGAATGTCCCTTTCACTTTTCATTTTCTAAACTTCTTATCCATTAGTTCTTATTCTCTTTGAAGAAAGAATGTATCATTGTTAGCAGTGAGCACAAATGATGATGCTGGAATACTTAGTAGTTGACTTTTCTTTCTTTTCCTGCTTATAATCACCATGTTCCTATCCTATTTCCCATTGATCTTTATTTAATTTAGTTGACCAACTTAAAATATACTCTCTCCTATTCAAAATAAAAGTCATTTTAAAAAGATTTTACTTATTCAAAATAAGTGTCGTTCACGATTTTTCATGCATGTTTATAATTTTATTTCCAAAATTATCCTTTAATTTTTCTCACGTTCTAATTATACTGATTACATTTTCAAGGCAATTTAACATGTAATTAATAAAGGTATATTAAACATTTCACTAGCTTTCTTAATAAGTGTGCATCTCTCTAAAACGACTGTTATTTTAAATAAGAGGGAGTATCAGTGAGTTGTTCTAGGAAGTAATCACATGCTTATGCACAGTAGTAATAAATTCATTGGATTGCAGGTGGATGTGGGCAAGAAGCCAGTCACAGGACTTCGACTATATTTGGAAGGGAAACGAAGTAACTGTTTAGCGATACATTTGCAGCACCTTTCATCTCAGCCAAAAAGCTTCCAACTTGAGGAAGAGGATGATGACAGCATCCCCGTTCATTCCTCTGACCGCAGGTATTTTGAAAAGGTACAGTGGAAGAACTTCTCAAATGTCTGCACAGCCCCTGTTGAGAGTGAAGACGATCTATCAATTGTGACAGGGGCTCGTTTTGAGGTGGGAAACTTTGGTTTCAAAAAGGTTTTGTTTCTAAGGCTCAAGTTTTCCAAAGTTATTGGTGCCACTGCCACTTCTGCGAGGAAAATAGAGTGGGACGGCTCCCCTGCTGTGGCCCAGAGATCTGGAATAATGTCATCATTGATTAGCAGCACTCATTTCTCATCAACTGCTCAAAAGCCACCACCAAGGCAACCTGAGAATATAAACTCTGCTGTGTATCCTGGGGGTCCTCCAGTGCCCACCCAAACACCTAAACTCTTGAAGTTTGTGGACACAACAGAGATGACAAGGGGACCTCAGGATCCACCTGGATACTGGGTCGTGTCAGGGGCAAAGCTCAATGTTGATAAGGGCAAAATTTCTCTCCGTGTCAAGTACTCTCTCTTGACCTTAGTTTTGCCTGACGAAGACATCTCTCTGGATGAAGTCTGAGTTAGTTATTCGAAAGTCGGAAAGTATGAGAAAAATTAGGAATGTTTATGAAGAGAGGAGCAAAGGAGATTGACTTCGCAATCCCATATGTTAGTGTATCTTGATAGGATAGCTGATATTTGCTGCGTCAGAAAGGTTTAATGCCGTGGGTTGTGTACAAAAATTTCTTCTTTTTGTGCTGCTGCTTTCACTTGCAAGCATATTGTAAAGCTTTATGTTACGTTGCCAAATACTGGTGTGTTAGGAATTCTTAAGAGAAATTGCCGGAGATGTTTGAATGAAACTAAGGTATTTAACAACTTTAAAGAGGTGATGTCTATGCTAATACTCAGTGACATGAAACAATTGGAAAAGTTTTGGATTGATAAAAGAGTTATAGTTGAATCCAGAGATATATAATCCGACGTAGGACCCGATTACGCAACCCGCAAAGTGATTTCTTTCAACAAATATGCCAAAAGCATGTAATAGTACTATATACTATCTGTTTCCTCCACCAATAGTTCGTTATGTCCGTACGACGAGCACACTATTCTGTCGAGCAACCTGAGATTGCTACTCCAATCCTTTTTTTCCCAAAAGGAAACAATAACAGAGAACGGAATGGATTCCACTGGGCAATTGTAGTAAGTAAGCAGTGGGACTAGTTTTGATGGTAATACAGATTCCCAATCCCACTTGATGAGTCGAAGCAATTAGTGTAGAAGCAGGCAACACATGTTGAAATTTTGGTTAAGATCATAAAAAAAAAGTTGAAGGAAAAGCAAAGAAAAGGAATTAGGAATAGGAAAAAGGCATTAGTAAGGAGTAAGTGGGATGATTCATATTCCTATTCCACCAAAAAGAGATGGTAAGGAGTAGTAGAGGAGGGGACAGCTCATAGCTCTTTCTTTCTTTTGTTTTAGCAATTGGCACTCTCAAATGCTTGGTGCTTGGGTCCCCTCCCCCACTAATTCATCATTATATCCATCTCGCATCATTTCCTGCTTCATTAATCAAATCAAAACGTTTCAATCACCACTCCATTCGAGCACTCTTGCAATGCCTAAAGCTAACAGATGTGTGTAGTTAAAACTACTGGCTTCCTTCTTCTTCTTGTAAGTCTGACATGATGGTGATCATGATGTTTGTTCAAGCCTCTTGAATTTTTATCTTAGTTAGTAGTAATCTAATCTGCTGCTTCTCTTATTTGTGTTTGTAATTATTACAAGACAAAGACAAAGGAAGTGGAATATTAAAGGACATGAGGCGTCCTCTGAAGCTGTTCATCTACTGTCTTTTACTTTTCAGTTTCCTAACTCTCAGCTTTTCATCCAACCAGCCTGATGTTGAAGGTACTGATCCTATCTTCTTTAACTGCGTTGTATGTTTATGTAGTAATATAAAATCTTATCTCCTTTTGATCAAAACAATAGAAATGGTCTCTGCCACATGTAATTTTGTGTCTCCAGTAGTCACTACACTACCTTTCTCGAATTTCCTTTTAAACGCACAGAAGTAGTAAAATCACTCATTTTCCAACTAATTCCTTTGCTTTCTTTCCTCAGTTTACATTCCTTGAACAGCTAGAGCAGACAACTAGAGCTTTTTGTACCATGATTTTTAGTGGAATATGTGGGATGCCCACTTTGTGAAATTTTGTTTTCATGTGGGAAAGACTGCACATTTTTCGATAAGATACAGAACTACATGCACATGCCATTTATACATGTGAAATCAGAAATACAGATTATATGGTTTATTCTCTTTCCTTCTAGTTTCCACATTAGAAGTAATTCTGCTAACTGCTGCTAGCTGTTATTTGGCTGCTCTATATCATTTATTTAATACACGATCTGGGGTTTTCTACTAATCAGGTGAAGCCTTGATTGAGCTTCTTGCGTCTCTCAATAACTCTGATGGCAAGATAACAGACTGGAATGACTTTTTTGTGAGTCCTTGCTTTAGCTGGTCTCATGTAACTTGCAGAAATGGAAGTGTCATATCCCTGTAAGTGCGTCTTTGAAGATACTTAAGCTTTTTTGTTTTTAATGCTTTCTTCGATCATCATTTTATGCTGTAAATTTACTCTGGGAATGAATATTGCAGGAGTTTGGCTTCAATTGGATTTTCAGGAACTCTTTCACCTGCAATTACTAAGTTAAAGTTTTTGGTTAGCTTGTAAGTGGGAATCATGATTGATAAGATTGCTGCTTTTATCTCACGAGGGAATATATTCTTGGAAATATCTACTAGATCACAAGGAAATTTCCTGATAATTCTAATTAAAAAGAGAAAGTAAAGGAAAGAGAATCAGATTAGATTTCTTTCTACAGAGTGCCAATTGAATGCAAAGTGTTCATTCAACTCCACCCTTTTTAAGTTGATCGATAAAAAAATTCTCATGTGACTTTTAACCTATTACATCATATAAAAGCCTCGTTTGAATGACAACTTCCATTTCATGTGAACATACTCACCACACTGTATTCTAGCCAAATTACTCAATACAAAGAGTGTTTATGAAGGTAATCACTTTGTCTTCATGATCTTTCAGCGAGTCATTTGTAATGTTCAATTTTTATGATTTTTTTTAATTATGTTGTGGCATTTGCAGGGAATTGCAGAATAATAGTCTGTCAGGAGTGTTACCTGATTACCTTGGCACCATGATGCACTTGCAAAATCTAAATCTTGCTAATAATAAATTCAATGGCTCCATACCAATCAGTTGGGGTCAACTTTCGAACTTAAAGCATTTGTAAGGATTCACCTTATTAGCCCTAATACTCTGGCTTCTTCCTTTTCTGATTGAATTAGTAACTTAAAGTTTGAGCAGTTCACTTTACTTCGTTTAGCTTTCTGATTTAATTACTGACTGTCCTAGGGTGTTAAGTGCAAATCACCTGACTGGACCTATTCCTGATTCAATGGCCAATCTTGAAGGATTGGTGCATTTGTAAGTAGCCTTTTGTACAGATTTTAGTTCTTTTCTGTTGTGTATTCTATAGTTTCTTTTTCCTTTTCTTTTTCTTCCTCTGATGTTTTTGGGCTGATATCCTTGAATGATATGTTTTCTTTTTCGCAGGGATCTTTCCTCTAACAATTTCATTGGGAAAATACCGATCGAGCTCTTTTCAGTGCCAACTTTTAAGTATGTTTGATTAATTATTTCTCTCAAATTAGCTGTCTTTATATACTCCCAACTCTCTAGGCACTGACTTTATTTCTTCATTGAGAAAAGATCAATTAAGAACATTGTCTTAGTCCTATTTGGTTGATTTTCGAGTTCATTTGATGAACATTGTAGAAAACAAACAAATTCTAATTATTCTAGCCTGACATCATACAGATTACCATTCCTTCAAGTCAAGATGCAGCTTTTCTGTGACCAAATCTCTGTAGATTTCCTGTTATAGAAGTGAATATTCATTATACTGTATTCTTATGCCAATTAGTCCAAACCAAAATAACTTGATATAGGAGTTCTCTCCATGCTTATATTATAATGTATGCATCTTGATTTCAAATTGTGTTATGGTTTTTTATGTTTTTGTTTCCAGTTTTACAGGAACTCACCTCAATTGTGGTTCTAAGTTGGAGGAACCTTGTGCTTCAGGCTCTCATCCTGCAGGTCTTTTTCAAACAATTGCAATCATTTCCTCTTATTCTTCTCATTGGAAAACTTAAGGGGATATCTTAAAGTTTGGGATCTTTTGCAGTTTCAACCAATATTTCAAGACTTAGAGTGGTTATGGCTTCTTCAAGTTGTGCTGCTTTCGTTCTTTTAATGATACTAGCATGCTTTGCTTATCGGTATCATATAGCTCAAAAATTCAAGACTGATGTATTTGTCGACGTGGCTGGTAATTTTTTTCTTTCTCTGTAAAATTCGTCCTTATCATAATCCTTGAATGTTATTTGAAGAGATAGTTGTCATATATTAGATATCTTGATCATATTTTTGCTTCTTCCGATGAGTCTTTCCCAAAACATCTTTCTCTGCAAGTTACTAACTTGTTCAGTATTACCTGTCTGCTTGTTCTGTCATTCCTTGTAAAAGATCATCCAAATTTGTCATCAATTTGTAAAACTGATATACTGGTCTATTTCATCAACTGGCAAGAATTTATACACGCAGCTTGAAGATAGTTCTCAAGTAAGTTAGATGCTTTACCTCAATGATATATTCTCCATTTCTTACATCATAATTGACCTGATTCAGCAAGATAGATTAGACACAGCTGATGATCTTCCAGATTGCGTTTTACTTGGTTCGGGTAAAACCAACTTTTGACTTTCCTGTTCAGGTGAAAATGACTGCATCATTTCCTTTGCCCAGCTGAGAAGGTTTTCATGGCGTGAGCTCCAAATTGCAACTGACAATTTTTGTGAAAGCAATATAATTGGACAAGGTGGGTTTGGAAAAGTCTACAGAGGTGTCCTCTCAGACAACACGAATGTTGCTGTAAAACGTCTTGCTGATTATTACAATGCCGGGGGAGAGGCTGCATTCCTCAGAGAAGTTCAACTTATTAGTGTTGCAGTTCATCGAAATCTTCTACGGTTGATTGGTTTTTGTACAACCTCAACTGAAAGAATCCTTGTTTATCCATACATGAAAAACCTTAGTGTTTCTTATCATTTGAGAGGTATTTGAACTTCCTTAACTGATTGGTGTTGTGTGTAAGTTTCTGAATTTTTGTTGCTTGTATTTCAGTAGTCATGGATGTCTTTTATTCTCCACCTTTTCTGTATTTTACAGATTTGAAACCTGGAGAGAAAAGCTTGGACTGGCCAACAAGAAAACGTGTGGCCTTTGGTACTGCTCATGGCTTGGAGTATTTACACGAACACTGTAATCCTAGGATTATACATCGTGATTTAAAGGCTGCAAACATACTTTTAGATGACAATTTTGAAGCTGTTCTGGGAGATTTTGGGCTAGCGAAGCTGGTGGATACTGAATTGACACATGTGACAACTCAAGTGCGAGGTACCATGGGTCACATTGCCCCTGAGTATTTATCCACTGGGAAATCATCAGAAAAAACTGATGTGTTTGGTTATGGTATAACTCTTCTTGAACTTGTTACTGGCCAGCGCGCAATTGATCTTACCCGGCTTGAAGAGGAAGAGGATGTTCTTCTGCTTGATCATGTACGTTTCTTTATAGATTTTTAGATGTTTAATTTAAGCCTATTTGTTTATCCGGATAAGTCTTCCTTTTGTTTCTATACGAGTCTCATGATATATGACAGAGATTAACACGGAGCCATCTGCAGATTAAAAAATTGCTAAGAGAGAATAGACTGGAGGACATTGTTGACAGCAACTTGAAGAGTTATGAGCGCAAGGAAGTAGAGACTATTGTTCAGGTAGCCCTACTATGCACCCAAAGCTCTCCTGAAGATCGCCCGGGAATGGCAGAAGTGGTGAAGATGCTGCAAGGATTAGGTCTTGCTGAGAGATGGGCAGAGTGGGAGCAGCTAGAGGATGTGAGGAACCAAGAATTCTCTCTATTGTCTCGCCAATATGTTTGGACTAAAGACTCCAGTGTCGACCAAGAAGCCATCCAGTTGTCCAAGCCAAGATAAATCAACCAATCAGACTTATACCAAATACATTATGATGCAAAGGGTTGTACACAATATTGAAAAATTTTGTATAGGTTAGTTATTATTTGTATATGTAGTGTTATGTTAATGGTATTGAAATATGAAATAGAAAAGCTCAAATATTTTAACAAATAGACATCACCTCGTACTGGTTTTTTTTTTCAGGAAATGGACTGCCAGGCTTGTTCTTCATTACCTATTGCATGGATTTTAACACTAGACATTACCTCGTGCATACTGCTATTCAAATGCCTAATCTGATTGCTTGCTGTCAACTTGCTAGTTACTATAACTTTGGCCATGCATGCATTTATGTCCTTTCGGTTTGTCAACTTCTAATTTTTTTATTTTCGGATATTAAATATGGCTAAAACAAGGTGTTTATAGATAGATCTACTATAAGGTAAAGAGGATGTTATGTTACTTATAAGTGTTACTTGAGTTTGTGGACTTGAACTTATCGAATGTGGGTGCTGTATTAAACTGATAAATTGCTATATATGCTGCTGTACATGCATCTATGTATGTATATAATGAGCTTAAATTGTTTCTAAACATATAAAACAAAAAGAAGAAAGGAAGCTTCAGTCTCTATATATGTATTAGTCATCACCTAACTCCAAAGAAGGACGTTCAACCGAAACGGTTCTATCTGTACCTAATCGTTGGCCCTATTACAGCGTTAGACCACCCACTTCTCAACACATTTCTCTACTTCTTTCCTTCAATTCTCTCCCTAAATAGACAGCTCTGCTTCAATTAACAAAATTGTACTTATTGTTTATTCTGTTGATATGATAAAAAGGTATAGTACCTAACAGATGTTTTAGTATTGCATCTCTAGTTACTTACTGAATTACCTCAACACATTCGGCTCCAAATCAGAACTCGATCTTCAACATCAGTCGATCCTAAGACCTCATTCTAAAGTCAAAAAAGAAGTGCGTGAAGTTTACCGTGTAGAGGAAAGTGGTTGTCCGACCACAACATTAACGTATACGCTTACCTCTATATATGTTCTGAAAACTTTATTCTTCATATAATCATGCCCACATACTCATGACAAAGTATTGTAAACTGCAAGCAAATAACATTTTCCTTGATCCAGTACAATCATGATTAATTTCTTTTTCCAAGGTCTAGCTAGAGCTTCTTTTGTGCACAAAATGGCATGTGTGAAAATACCATTCCTTGTTTCACACGTGAAAAAAAATGAGACAAGTGCCGTTAAACTACAAAAGAGATGCACCAGACCAGAATGTTAAAATGGAATACGAACATGATTTGATTAAAACTAGAAAAGCTAGTTTTGCCTTGTCAATATGATAGGTAGTTGATTTTCATTCTCATTTTTTCCCAACCATCACGCAAGACCCTCCCAATGGTTTACCTCAGGCTCTAAGATATATCAACCTCCACTCCACCATCAATTTGGCATTTGCCTTTGTTTCCACTTCAATCTCCCCTGGTTCATTCCCTCTCTTAAAGCTATAGCTATTGACTCTGTTCCAGATCATACATCTTTTGGATTCCTTTTCTTAAGACTTCTTTTGCTCACAATTAGATCACATTCAATGACCCTTAGTTCCTTGTTCTTGCCTTGATATATATCTGTATTTCATTCCAATACCTTAAATAGTTTCTATTACAACAACATTATCGTTTTTGTTCTCTACACCAATTTATGTCATGAGTTCAGACCATTTTTTGTGTTTGATCTTATTACTATTAGTAGCCGTATTTTTTCCCCAGGCTCTTTCAACATCTAGGGGATCATCTCTAACCGCAACATCTGGTGGTGCAGAGGTTAATAGTGGATTTCGTGTTAACCTCAAGCATGTAGATTCTGATAAGAACTTAACCAAATTTGAACGCATCCAACATGGCATGAAGCGTGGAAGGCACAGAATGGAACGTCTCAAGGCCATGGTTTTAGCTGCTGCTTCTTCTTCAGCATCAGTTGCCGCACCAGTTGTTGCAGGAAATGGTGAGTTCCTGATGGAGATAGCCATTGGCACTTCCCCCACTGCTTACTCTGCAATTATGGATACTGGTAGCGACTTGATATGGACGCAATGCCAGCCGTGTAAGCAGTGTTATGATCAGCCTACCCCTATTTTTGATCCCAGAAAGTCCTCTACCTTTTCCAAGTTATCGTGTTCTAGCCAACTGTGTGAAGCACTTTCTCAGGCCGCCACGTGCAACGATGGCTGTCAGTATTTCTACACCTACGGTGATTACTCCTCAACACAAGGTATCATGGCAACCGAAACCTTCACTTTTGGTGAGGTCTCTGTCCCCGCTGTTGGCTTCGGTTGTGGAGAAGATAATGAAGGTGACGGGTTCACACAAGGTGGTGGGCTGGTGGGACTTGGTCGTGGACCTTTGTCACTTGTTTCACAGCTTAAGGAACCCAGGTTCTCTTATTGCCTAACTTCCATTGAAAACACAAAAGCTACCAGTACTCTCCTGATGGGCTCTCTAGCAAGTAAAAGTGTGAATGACACATCTTCATCATCATCATCATCAAGTAGTACAATCAAAACCACCCCATTAATCCACAACCCATCTCAGCCATCTTTCTATTATCTTGATCTTCAAGGAATATCCATTGGTGGCAATCGCTTACCTATCCCAACATCCACTTTCTCACTTCAAGATGATGGCACTGGTGGCCTAATCATTGACTCTGGCACTACCATTTCCTATTTGGAGGGCAGTGGTTTTAGTTTGGTGAAAAAAGAGTTCACATCACAGATCAATCTACCAGTGGACAAATCTGGGTCGACAGGACTTGATCTGTGCTTCACATTGCCATCTGATGCAACTGAAGTAGATGTTCCAAAGATGATACTCCACTTTAAAGATGCAGACTTGGACTTGCCAGCAGAGAACTATATGATTGCAGATACAAACTTGGGAATATTGTGCTTGGCAATGGGGAGTTCAAGTGGAATGTCTATATTTGGTAATGTTCAGCAACAAAACATGTTGATAATTCATGATCTTGAGAAGGAAACTTTGTCTTTCGTTCCCTCTAATTGCGATCAGTTGTGAGTTTCATCATCATCTTTATTGATTTCTTGTTTAAAAGTTCTCATTTATTACATCTAGCAGTTGCAAACTTCTTTTTTTTTCTCTTTGGTATGTGTGTAATCACAAAAGAACAGGAAAAGAAGAATTGTTGTTGAGTATAGATTTGTCTGTTTAAATAAGAAATGTACGTGCTTTAATTATCTGTACATTAATGTTTAGAACAAGTACCTATTCCGTTGCTTTTGGATTGAAACTCATCGCTACATGTATAATTTAGATTAATATGGTTTCTAATTAAACAAGATTACTATAGTCATTAGCTCATGTCAGATCTCTTGCATCCTCATGTTATAGTGTGGCTTAAAATGCTGGCAACAATTTCTCTGTCAACATCAAGATAAGATTAACTAGTATAAGACAAAATTGATAAGAAATGCAACTACTGTTCTTATTCAGTATGATACGACAGATAAAGATTTGAGAATTTCCTTAAGAGTTGAATTAAACCCATTTCCCTATTCTTGAACACAAAGAAAAAGAAAACTATACCATTCTCCTTTTACCCCCAGCAAATATGGATCGGCTACAGGAGTTGATAAAATCTTAGGAGTTAGTTAATATAATCACAGTACTTCCTTCTCAAGTTTCAATACTGCCATAAAGGCCTCTTGAGGTACATCAACCTTGCCAATTGATTTCATTCTTTTCTTTCCTTCGGCCTGGCCAGAAAAGATACAGAGCATCATGCAATAGTTGCTACATTAATGGAAGACAATCAACTGAGTACGACAAAATTCATTAGTGATTTCCCTCCGAATTTCCGAAACACAAATGTAGAAGTTCATAGAAAACACAGTTGATCATAGAAGGAACAGAAAAATTAATGAGTATAGAGCAGTTCAATGACTTTTTTCCAGCCAGTAGACTCCCTTAAACATGCTGTTAGCATTTTCGCAACAAATATGCTAATATCTTATACATCAGAAATTGAAAACGAGGTACCTGTTTCTTGAGTAATTTCTTCTTCCTTGAAATGTCCCCACCTACAAGAAGAACAAAAGCAATCATGTCACCCGCTAACAAGTGCCAGCAGCTTACCGAGTTAATATCTTGATCCTTCACTAGATCCAGCTAAACGATTTCCAAGATGGACCAAGGGGAAAGGTCATTTTGGTTTTGTCTTTTTCATTTGCAAAGATTTGCTAAGGAGAAACTTCTTAAACAAACAGTAAATATAAAAAATCTCAGTTCCAACAACGAGTTAGAATCACAAGTTAACCATATATAGCTACTCATGAATCTTGAAAAAATATTTAAATGATTAGATAACACCTAAAAGTATATTAGAGGGCAAAGGATCATCTTACCGTAGCATTTGGCTAAAACATCCTTCCTGATTGCAGATAAAGACTCACTGGCAATAACTTTAGAACCTATGCATGCCTGAAAATAATAAAATATATAGATTGAAATCTTTGGGTCAACCATCTCAAACAATTTACTTGAAAGCTCTAATAAAAGAGCAATCATATCAAGCAATCAATTAATTTCGAAGTAGGTTTCAACTAGTATTAGTAATAGTATTCATCTTCAAAAGAGAATAGAAAATTTACTTGGATGGGCACTTTAAACATTTGTCGTGGTATAAGCTCCTTCAGCTTCTGAGTCAAGGCCCTCCCCACCGAATATGCCTAAGAAGAGAGTCCATCAACAACAAATATTCCAACACACCATTCTAGACGTTTTTATCACGTATGTTATTAGTTTAGGTAAATAGAGATGCTTAGTATTAAATTAACATGATCATGATCAGAAAAGGTCAACAAAAATCAAGAGTGGACAAAGTAATCTTTATAATAAAAAGGTAAAAATCCCCTTCAGCATATATTAGCTATGAGCAAGATGCCATTACCAGTGTCTACCAGATGCATCTGACATGGCAGGCATTTTAGCAGGCATTAAGGCATCAGCATTGGTGCTTGATTTTACTAGAAGAATGGCTATTCCTTAAGCCTATTTCCAGACTGAATTTGTTTCTATTAATTTCTTAGTTCTAGAATATTTTGCAATAGTAAGTCAGACGACCAACTAAGGGCTGGTTCAACATGACCCACATGTACAATGAACTTGGGGCGTGCTGGGTAGAGCAACCCCAGGAGGTGCAACCCCTCAACAGTAGCTGCACCTTGCCACAAATTGCAAACCCATAAATCAAGTCAAAGACAAATTTCCTTTTTGATAAATCTCATATTGCTATCATCTTACCGTTGAGTTCAATACATATCCTCATTTACCTTATCCTTGTGTACAATTGTTGATAAAGGCTCCACGGGATCTCCATTTATCTGAATGTCGAGCTTTATCAAATTGCTTTCCCCATAACTAGCAATAAAAGTACGAACAAATGAATAATTACTAAAGGTACAGTCTTCCAGGTGAGTGTTCTAAAACAACGATTATACGGTTCAAACATGGATGAATGAAAGTTATTTTAAATTTTTAGCTCAAGATGGAGAAACATAAGAATCTCTTCTACTTGACTTTGTGGCTTTTCAAGGTTCAAAGTTTATCAAATCGCTTCATGCAAGCAAAAGTCATAGTTGCTTATTGAAAGGCCTTATGACTTACCCTATAAAAGAATATTCCATGCTGGCATATCCCTTACTTCTTGATTTGAGCTGGTCAAAGAAATCGCCAACCATCTGTAAAATCAAAATGCAAGAGACTAAGAGACAATTTCACTAGTATAAGAATAGCAATGAAAATTCTACTCTAGTTAAGTGACATATAGAGGAGGATTGACAGAAACTTGGAAAAGATTTGCTTGCAATTGAGCACAGGAATTCGTCAAACAAATATTGGTGGAGGCAAATGGCTGCTAAAAGAAGGTTACCTCAGCTAGGGGTAATTCATATGTGATTGATGCTCTGTTCTCAGTAATAAATTTCATTTCCTTAAACTCTCCTCTTCGTTCTTGAGACAACTCCATAAGTGGACCAATATAATCTTTTGGTGTCAGCAATTCGATCTGTATAAACAAGTTAGTGTATAATTACAGGATAGGTTACAATTCATGAAATAACTGTCTGTGTGTGTGATAGAGCTCATAAAACCTAGTGAAAAATTACAGGATAGGTTACAATTCATGAAATAACTGTGTGTGTGTGAGATAGAGCTCATAAAACCTCCTACTATATTACTCAAGTCCTTTTGCAAACAGAAAGACCTTTACAAATGGCTCCTCAATTGATTTCCTCTGTCCAGGTTCAGGAAGCAAAGATGGATTTGAGCACTCAACCTTCAAGAAAATTTGTTAACAAAAATCATTCGACAACATACAGTTTGGATTAAGAAAGTTAACATGATTCCAAATGAGTAATCAATAAAATATGGAGGTACATAGTTTAAGGTCTCAAACAATTAATCTAAAGTAAGAATCCACTGGAAACGTGATTTGTACAGTATGAATATAGAGAGAACTATGACATAACCAAACATGTTTTAAGTAAGCATAAAGATGAATAGGTGTAATCTAGGCATACTTGATTGCAGGATTAAATGAAAATTACAGTATCACCGTCTATGCAGTTCACTCTGTACACAACACTAGGAGCAGTAGTTATTAGGCTCAGATTGTATTCCCTCTCAAGCCTTTCCTGTAAGAACATACCCAATTCAGACCCAGTCCTGAACTGCCACAAATCACAAACATAGCTGACACCTTAAGAGAAAGCAGACCTGAACTATTTCCATGTGGAGAAGACCTAAGAACCCACATCTAAAGCCAAATCCCATTGCACTTGAAGTTTCAGGCTCAAACTGCAGAGTAGCAGAGAAACAGGCAGAATCAAACCTTTTATTCAATGGCTTCAAAATTTTATGCTCACACATTCCTTTCCAACATATATATTGTGAAATGTTAGGTCCCAAAAGGGGCCACATGCCTAATATGTGGAAGTAGAAAGCAAAGGATTGATGAAAGTAGAACCAACGAAACTAATAAATGATTAGAATTATATGAGCCAGATGGACTAGAGATAGTGTTCGACACATAATGAGAATAATTAATTAGGCAATTAAACACCTATAAGCCAAATACTCAAACCTCTGGTTTTTCAAACTAGTCTTACCTTGTGAACTTCAAAACACAAAAGATAGTACTACATGTGGAATAACGTCCGATCCATTGCTGCACCTTAGGTGACAGCTAAAGCTTTGGGTTGGATAGTCCATAGGAATGGTATTGAAGTCTACATGATTGGGACATATAGAGTTGAAGTTATACTACCCTATTTTGTAAAGGATTTGTCATTTATAATTATTTATCTATATTTCATACACGGAGTGCATTAGAGCATTATTAATTCATTCATAAGCCTCACCTAATAGTTTAAGTTTTTAAATTGAATGGTTTCTTGACACAATCCTTCAATATGGAAAGAGCACTCAGCCTACCATTGACATTAATACTAATGCTTCAAAGTAAGATATCCAGGGAGGAGAAGAAAATAATTTAAAGAAATGACAAACATAATAATGTAAAAAATCAGGTTACATCTTCTTTTCCTAGTAATTAATCATTGTAAGAGATCAAGCACTTAAGATTTGATTCCTTAGGAAAATCATATTGCTAGCCAGCTTCAATGTTAAGTGTATATGAAGCTTTAAGTCTCAAAACATAAGAAAATAACCGCAACTAATAGCTTATTAGCAAGCCTTATGCACCTTCAACGCCGCATCGTTAAGTTGTAGTTTCTCTAGTGCATCTCTCAACTCTGGAAACCTGGCTACAAATATAAAGATGAGTAATCCTAGAGACACAAGTATGTAAAATGCTGCTAAAGGGAACTAGAAAAACCAATGACAAGCAAGAAAAATACTGGTCTGCATCAACTGGAAACAAACCACAGAACACCATTGGAGTGGCCTCCTTATATCCAGGAAGGGACTTGTCAGCCTTTCTACTATAGTTAGTAATAGTGTCACCCACCCTTGCATCGGCTACCGATCGTATAGAAGCAGAAAGGTAGCCCACCTGAAAACATATATGTGAGAAGTAAAAAGGCATATCACTATATTCTAATCCAGTGAAGTAAGAAGGAATGTTCAGCTATGAGATCTTCAGTAAGTAGTCAAAAAGAAAAGGAAATGCAGACCCAACAAGAGTGCAAAAAAGGAAAATTTTGACTTTGCTCCTTATTTTGAATATCATGTGAAGTGACATTACGCAGAGGAGATCTAGCACCCAGATGCAGCTCTGAGCAGGTTTCCTATTTCCTATCACATCATCCAAGACAGTTACACAGTAGCTGCTGATTGCAGGGACATTAATGCAGGTTGACAATTGCAGTTTGAAGTCTATAACGTTCACCAAACTGTGCCATAGAAGAAAATGTGTTTGCATGTCTGTTTTTGTTTGATTGTGGGTGTATGGGTGAGAGAGAGAGAGAGAGAGAGACCAAATTACAATACAATGATAAGTGGCTGCCATCATTTTACCTCACCAGCATACAATTCTTCCACTTTTAACTGATTAGGAGACAGAACTCCAAGTTCATCAGCATAATAATCCTATCATTTCAGAAGCAAGTTTAGTGAAAAGTAATAAGAAAAGTAAACAAGTCACAAAACCATTGAACTCAACAAGGTAATTTGTAACAAAATATATTTGATTGTTACTGTAGCAGCAAAAGTAATGAATTACAATTGATAATCCATGAATAAGTTTACATTACCTTCCCACTAGCCATAAAATAAATCTTGTCACCTTTCTTTATGTTTCCATCCATAACTCGGAAGTAAACAATTACACCACGATATGGATCATAGTAACTGCATAAAGATTTACAAGCTGATAAAACAGATAGCAATAGAACCCTTCCTGTGAAGATAAGCAGGCTAATTAAATGAGAAGATGTCAAAATGAGATTTACCATGCTAACACAATTTTAAAGAATGAAAATGGAGTTCCTTTCGAATGCATTGGCATTCTCTAGTTGTATGAAATTGACATGCACTTGATGCATAACATCTGTGTATATACCCTATACATATGTATAAAAAGATATTGATGCATTCTGAACCTTGTATATATTTTAATGTAGGTCAACACACCTTAGTCATTGGAAATATGGATGTTAATGCAACAGGGGTAGTAGCCACACTTTTCCATCAATAAAAGTTAAAACAACACCAGCACACATCAATCCCACTATGTCAATGAAGCGTAATTTTGCAAGATATTATCTAAGCTAAGCTAGCATCAAAGGTCTGTACCCAGTACAGAACAAAATTGGACATATAAGGGAATGCACAAATAATAACAATATGCAAAGACAATCCTTAGCACCAAAGCAGATTTTGCTAACACCAATAAATCCAATCACCAAGATGAAGTGGGAATTTACCTATCAAATATCAAAGCCCTCAAGGGCATATCAGCAGTAGAACGGGGTGGGGGAATCCTTTCCACAATTGCGTTTAATATTTCAGTTATACCTATTCCCTCCTGGATAACAATAGCAACACTATAGATTATTGTCGTCAAAGCGAAAAGAAACATTTCCATTGTATAAAAAAGCATTTCAGTGGTCAAAATTGACAAACCTTTGCAGAGCAGAGTATTGCATTGCTACAATCCAAGCCAATAACCTGCAAAGCAAGATGTGTCAATTTGTGAGCACCTTTAGATTTTATTAGTCACATAAATATCTGATGTGAAAACCATAAAGGAGTAAAATGCATCATGACTAGGTCAGATAAGGATTACCGACAAACGTCTTCACTGGATAACTTCATACTAGGAACGTAGAAAGAAATTATGTGGTTGTTAATAAATTAGGCAAAAGTTGGTTGCTTCTTTTTTCTTCTATCCAAAGTAACAATAATAATAAGAAAAGTATGGCCATTTGATTGTATCCCAACAGAAGTTGGTTACTTCAAATTTGCAATGAGATACCCAGTGAAGAGCTCTATCATCCTATGGATGAGCGACATTGAGAATGGAAAATTTTTCCACCATCTTAGCAAGATAAGAAATTGACAAGAAAAACTAAGTTTATGCAACATAAACAGCTACACCTGTACAGGGGCAACATAGAGTCAAATTAACTTGTTCCACTTTTAGCACCAACCTCTTCAATCTCTCGAAGGACACGAGCTGGCTCGGCACCTGGAAGGTCTATTTTGTTTAATACCTGCAATAGATGTGAACAATCCATCTCAATCAACAGCTGAATCATGAAATATAACAACTTGAATAGACAAGATTAAAAGTCCGTCATCCAAATATAGCACTGAGAGCCATTTTCTATTAAAAAAGTGATTATTTGAAGATTAAATTTGCATCCCTTCATAACTTTCACTCTAACGGCAAAGCCTACGTTCTAGAGTTTGTTAACAGAAAAAAAGTGTCAAACACTTGGTTAGAATCTTCTAATTGGAAGAAGAAACAGAAGTAACATAGAGTGTATGGTTGGGAAGAGAAATGACTGACAGGGATGATTTCTAGATTGTTTTCCAGGGCCAAGTAAACGTTGGCAAGCGTTTGTGCTTCCACTCCCTGCAACAAAACAAATTAAAAAAAATGCCACAAATTATCTTGGATGATAGTATGATACAAGTTTGAAAATTTGAAGTTGGTGTTATGATGATAAATGCTTGGAAAGGCACAGCTGACCTGGGAAGCATCCACGACAAGGAGAGCACCTTCGCAAGCAGCAAGAGAGCGTGAAACTTCGTATGAGAAGTCAACATGGCCAGGAGTATCAATGAGATTGAGGCAATATGGTTGGTGATCCTTAAAATAAACATAACGCATGCGAGCAGCCTGCAATTTGATAGTGATGCCTCTTTCCCTCTCTAAATCCATATTATCAAGGAACTGCTCCTTCATTTCACGTTTCTCCACAGTACCAGTTGTCTGAAGCAATTTATCAGCTAAAGTTGATTTCCCATGATCTATATGTGCTATGATACAGAAATTCCTGATTTGCGAAATAGGAACCTGACAAAACCAAAGAGATATCATCTCTTTTTCTCTTCCTCTTCCTCTATACCTCACTAAGTATATACACATAATAAGTACTAAAGAAACGGAATAAGAAGAAGAAGAAGAAGAAGAAAGAACCTTGGAAAGACGATCCTGGCCAACATGGACGAGGTCGAGTTGGGTCTCGGCGGCGAGAGTAGTTTGACAGAAGAGGATTGGGGAAGTATAGGAGGATTTTCTTCTTGTTCTTGTTGTATGAGGAAGCTTGAGCTTTGGAAATGGAGGACGCAGACAAGTGTTACGAAGAGATGATGGTGAGGAGGAGGAGGAGAAGAAAAAAGAGTGTTTAATTGGGAGAGAAAGAAAAGAGAGGTCTGGTGCCATTGTTAGAGTCATCATGTTCGTTGTTACGGATTGGGTTCAACTTTCGGTTGTCGGCCACAGAACACCATTCCCTCCAATTCTAACCACCACTCACTGCTTCAAGACACCTCACCTCTAATTTCCTCTGCACTTGCTTATTTCCTATTTTAACACGACCGTCCAAGATGTTTCTGTGAAACTAGCAATGAGCTTACGGGCTAACGCGGGAAAAAAAGTTACATTACACATAAGTTTGGAAGTGAAATTTCATTCTAAAATTAATCGATAATAAGTGAATAGTTATATGTTAGTCTTTTTTGTTTAATATAAAACACTCATATGTGGGTATTTTTAATATTCCTCTCAAAGTTCAATTAGAACTGGACATCCAGTTATCACTTGAAATAAATATAATGATAATTGAACTGGGTCGCTGAGATTAGATATTTAGACAAATAATTTAAAAATTAATAATTTGGACCAAACTTACACTGATACCATGTGCAATAAGCAATAAGTCTATAGGCCCACACGAGAGAAAAGTTAAACCACACATAAGCCCAAGTGAAGTTTCGTTATAAAATCAATTGACAATAGGTGAAGTAACCTACTAGGTCTATATATTAGTCTTCTTTCCCTTCTTTTTTTAATATGCGACAATCACATGTAGATATTCTCCACAATTCTTCAAAAAAAATTTGAAATTTTATATTTTAGTTCGTCTGTGTCAAACTAAATTTATGAAATTATGAATACAACAGTAAATTTCAATATCGATGTACAATTCATTAAAAATTACTCTTAAATATTTGATAAAATATCCATAAGCACTTTATCTTATTGGCTGATGAGTTATTATAAAGACGTCTAAAATTAAATTCAAACGAAAATATTTTATTATAAGATTATAAATGATTTTTTTGATAGTTAATTGTATAAAAAATATTTTAGAAGAAGTATTAATGAAAATTTAAAGTAAAAAAAGGAGTTAATTTTACTTGTGTTTTTCTGTATTATTTTCTTTTTTAATAATTATTGTTAAGTAAATAAAATTTTATTTAAATAATTATATTCTTTAAAATAGCTATCAATATTCAACAATTTTTTATGATATCATTTTTTTTCTCAAACAACATATATCATAAATAACTAATAAATCAGTCAAATCTTCCGCTTTGAATCTATTTGAACAGATGAAATTCTCCAGGGATGGAACATGATAAGAGGCTGTTTGGAAAGCCGTGATTTGAATTCAATCGTGATATTGAATTCAAATCAATTGTTTGGAACTAAAACAAAACAATGAATTGAATTTACTTGTGGGTTCAAATCTCACTGTCTTTGTAAATTGAATTCACGCCCTAATTCGCATGAATTCAACTACAAAATGGGATTCTTTTGATTTTCATTTTTTGTTCCTTGTTTCATTTTTTGTTCCCAACGCCCTACTTCCTTGTTCTGTTTCTTTTTATTTTCATTTTTTGTTTTATAATATAATTTCTGTTAACTAAATATATATTATTAAATTATCTTTAAAATATATAAATTTCAAATAAAATTTGATTTAATAATTAAAAATAATTTAAATAAACATTAAGTTTTAGATAAAAAGTTAATTTTTAAAATGTTTTATTTTATTTAATTAATAATGACATGAATTCAATTAAAATATGAAAGAAATATTATTATTATTATTATTAAGGAAAAATAATAATAATCATACTAATAATATAAATAATGTTAATAATAATAAGGGT
>JANVCL010000212.1:31780131-31792845 GCA_026546855.1 Erythroxylum incrassatum | reverse complement strand
GTACTTTTGGAAGTAAAATTCTAAACATGCATACAAAGTCAAGAATGACACTTATTTTGAATAATTAAAATCTATCTCAAATGACTTTTATTTTGGATAATATTATTTTTTAGTCAGGGAAAAATGTGTGATATAAAATAATTGAATTCAATTCTAATCTTATTAGATTTGTTCCAAATAGTTTAATTGAATTCAATTCTAATATAATTGGATTTGTTCCAAACAGTGTAATTAAATTCAATTCTTATATTACTAGATTTGTTCCAAACAATGTAAATTGAATTCAATCTTAACTTCATTAATGTAATAGAATTCAATTCGTTAATGAATTCAATTCGAAGGTTTCAAACAGCCTCTAAATGGCAGAGAAGATCAGCTCCCTTATTTGAAAGTTTTCACGATGATAATTTCGACTGTAAGCAGCAGGATGCGTCACGCTTCTAGCAGTTTAGCCTCGTGCACTACCAAAGGCACTAGATCTGCTGTTCTACAATCGCTACAAGAAGGAAGACGACGTGGCGACCTTGTTGGGAGAGTCGGAGACGCACTACAAGAAGGAAGACGACGTGGTTATTGAATGAAGCTGTTCTTTGGCATTACTAACTCTGAGACATTTTGGATATGCTCGAAGACGAGGAATAAGAGAGAAAGCTCGTGAATATTTCTTTAAAGCTCGTGAATGTTTCTTTAAGGGTAAGTATTCAATTTAATCTTCTAAATGCTTTGTTACTGATTCTTTCTTTGCATGTTTTCAGGATTATATTTCATGTAATTTGTATGCGGACGAGTGTAATGTGGGATGGGTTCTTGCTGAAACATAGCGATGAGGTTGTTGCAGGATAGTTTCAAGGAAGTTCAAGCATTTACTTACGTTTGGTCGGACAAAGATGATCTTAACTTGTATGGAGAGTGGCATTTTGAGGTAAATTCCTCTAATACTGGGTATGGTTAGTCATGTTGTAGATTTGATGTAGGTGAGAAACATCAGGGAAGATATGTATTGTCTACTAATTCTAACTTGGTGGATCAAAGGGGTTCTTATGGGATGTGAAAAAATTTTGTTTTTGTTGAATCCTATGGAGATAGCTACTTTTTCTTCTAAATCAAAATTCATCTTGATTGATTGGTGCTTTACTCTGAGTTCTATGAAATCAGATGACTGAGGTATTTGTTGTCGATAAGACAACTATTAATGGTAATTTAGAAATTATTAGTGCTAGAATAATCACCTGCTACTTGAGTAAATGCAATGCAGTGCAAATGCTGAGTTTGACCTGAAAGATGCTGAATTTAGTTCCTCATGCAATGTGACTGGGATGTCATTTATAGGGTTTTGGATTTTGTGGAGATCAGTCATGAATTTTCTATTTTTCTAATGCTTTTTTCTTCTCAACATCTTGTGTCATTGTATATTTTCGAGCAATGGAAAGTAACGCACATAAACGGCTTTATCAAGATGACTCAAAGTTTCAAGAAAGAACTAGATTTGCCTAAATCAAAGACAAGAGTAGCCGCATATGAATCCTTCTATCAGCAGGATCAGAAGAGCTCCCCAATGCCATAACTGTGTCATCTGTGGATATGCACATCATGTCTCCACTGTTCTGCATTCCTTGAAGGTTAGATTCTACCAATAATACACAACTTTATCACTACATATTATCTGCTTGGATTAGTTTTAATAGGGATGGAAATAGTGTAACACTTGTGGAAAATTTTAGGACTTGCTATTGATAACGATAATT
The DNA here is from genome assembly GCA_026546855.1 of Erythroxylum incrassatum. Classification (NCBI taxonomy): domain Eukaryota; kingdom Viridiplantae; phylum Streptophyta; class Magnoliopsida; order Malpighiales; family Erythroxylaceae; genus Erythroxylum; species Erythroxylum incrassatum. The sequence goes on along the minus strand of JANVCL010000212.1, from coordinate 31,791,100 downwards.
CATATGAAGTTGTGATTCCCCCTATTTTGATTATCATGCTCTGCTGGGAGATAAAGTTTTACTCCTGTGTCATAGCCTCTTGCTTCCTTTTCAAACACTGTGAATGTTCATCAAACACTTTAATTGATACCAAAAAACAAATTTAAGGTTTTAGTATTTTTCTCTCATCAATTAAGAGACTATATTGATGAAAAGCATAGTTGAAACAAACAATGTTAGATTGACATGGAGACCCTAAACAAATAAAATTGTTATCTAGATGATACAGTTTTGAGTTTTAGTTGATTTTATAGAAATGTAAGTATAATAGAGAAATTAGTAACAGATGTTATTGGCATATAATTTAGTGATTATGCTGATGAAATATCATTAGACTTGTGTTACCTTTTCAAAATTATGTATCATCTACTAAAATGGTTTGTTTCTACGATAGGTTTCAATTTAGAACCATATTTTTTGGTTGTATTCCTATACAATTTGTTGAATTTATTTATATAGCCTCTTAGTACCCACATGACAAAATAAAACAAAAATAAAAGTAGCTGTCTGAATTTACTTTAAACAACTTGTTCTGTCTTTATCCTTATTTCATTTTTTACACGCATTTAAGCCCGAAAGTTTTTGTTGTTTTTACAATTATTGACATGCTCACTATGGTTTTTGAGCAGCAAATACGAATCAACATACTGAGTGCAGAGACATGTGGTTTTGATGATGGCTGATTCATTTTCGAGTTTGGTGATGGCAGTGGTAACTCCTTGGAGACTGTCCTTTGGGAAATTGAGATTGTGCGCTCTCAAGTTCAGAAGCTTAAGAACCAACTTGACATGATAATGCAAAAAATGTTGCTAAATTTTCTTTCTCAGAGAATTTGAGCCTTCTTGCAGCTTTGGATGCCCAGACTAGCTCGACTATAATTTCTTTTGATTTTTTGCTAGCGATGGAGATGCAACTGGTTCGACTTCTTGTTTCTCTTTGCTCTCTTTCTTGTTTCTCTTTGCTCTCTTTGGCGCATATTCAAGGATAGAGCTAAAACCAATACTTGTATTAGAATTATTTAGCTTATGAATCCAAAGATCATTCGGGTTGATTATACTTGTAGCCTGTGATTTGTTTTCAAGAATATTACTTTGAAGATTGTAACCTATGAAGACACATTTATATACAACCTGGTTTTTCTTTCCAGTCCCCCATGAGTTTCTCGTAGCTTCATTTATATTTCCATTTTTACTAAAATTTTCCTCAAAAAAAAAGAAATTCGATGTTCATTTTTTTCCATACCGTTGTTAGAAGTTTCATGACAATCTTAAGAACTAAACATTTCACACTTTGATACAAAAATAGTTTTTAACATGAGGATTCGTCGTTTATAGACAATACATAATAATGAGCATATAAAAAATTTCATAATAATGAGAGTATAAGAAAGAAATTGACAATTTACAATAGGAAACAAAATATGCACCTCGTCAATAAAGATGCACAAATTAACTTAAACACTCTACTTTCTTTTCACTTTGTATTTACAAAACTTGCCTCCTGTACATGGAACTAAAAAACCACATGTCTCAATGAAACCACCTATGTTTACACTATTGTAGTTAACATTATTATTTTGTCGTGAGTTATTTATCACCACATTGCTGACATCGTGTAGTTGTTGTGCCTATAAGAATCATAAAAAAAATATAGTTCATTAGTAAATTGTGAATAAGTCATTAAATATAATGTCATTATTAATAGTATTCTGGCAAAAGATAAATACCAATTGGGAGTTGATGATGTCCAATGAAAATGGAATACCTTTAATAGAATTTGTTTGACTTGAATTGGCAAAGACAACTTATCATAAAAAATGTTAAAGAGTATTTTATGTAAATAGTTAGACTTATTGTTAAAACATTAAATCTTTTTTATTAAAAAGTACACAAGTATCTGGAGAAATTGTTTAGACAAAAAATATAGTTTTTGAATTTGAACCATATTTGAGTTATCAGTACAATTCTCAGTTCCTTAGATTTGATTGGTATACTGAAAAAACGAAGGAAAAATCAAGGAGAAATTAAATAATATATGAGTAGTGCAATTTAAAATACTGATCAAACAAACCAGCGAGGGGAATAGTCACTGGATTCGCCGGTGGATACCCTGGTCTAAGACTAAAATACTGATCAAACCTTAACTTGATTGTTTCTTTGATAGGGAATCGTATATTGACTTGATGTAGTTTGAAAGTTTTCTTTCATACTCTGTCTCACCTAAAAAAAGGAAAAAAAATAGCATTATATAAGGACATAAAATTCAAGAATATAAATTTTCTTTTAATGAAGACTCAAGATCCTATTCCAATTTTTGGTATTAATTCTTGGGATACAAATGAGTGGGTAGCTTGCAAATCATGATTACTGTTTAAACTCATGATATCTATAAGTTCATCTTCACCTTCATTCCTGTCAACTTTATTACTATCTTCAAAATTTAAATGACAACAAGACAAAGATACACCCCCATAAAATTATTAGGTTTGATCCTAAAGTAAAACCCCAAAAAAACAATTGAAAATTATTGAAAATTGATACTTTACTTTTATGATATAGAGAAACACTAAGTGTAGAATTTACAATTTAATTAAGAAGCAAAAATGAATCTTTTAGCATTAAACTTAAATAAATATCTAACAACTGGAGCCAAACAAATTCTTTAAAAACAAGTTTGGTTTCTCTATTTCGCGTTCTTGCATGTTGGTAACCTAAAAACCAAAAAGAAAGGAAAACGGAAAGGCATCAGCCTCGCGGTTATTAAAAGAGAGTTGATTGATACACAACAGAATTGGGTTTTATTCAAACGACGTTGTAATGTGACTAAACAAGGTTGGAACAAATTTATTGAAACAGAGGATCCAAATTGTCACTCACGAGCATTAGAACAACATATTTCTTTAAAATAATTAAAATAAAAGTTACTTCATTTTTTTCATCACAATCAATTAAGTGTTATTGTATGAAAATCAAGTTTGAATGTGATAAGAAAGAGACGTCACTTAACACATATGAATTTACATGAAAAACTCAACTCATCTCATTAAAGTATTAGACTATACAGCACAAGGTCTATTTATTATTAAAAAAACATGTACTTTTGTTTAGTAGTTGAACTAAAATTATATTAAAATATATGGAATATAACTACGTTAATGAGCAATGGACAATGGCAACAATGTAGGCTTGGCTTCCAGTTCAATGTCTGTGCTCATGAGACCACATCCTATTCCTACCAAGCTCCATAGAGTTGGAACAGACTAATTGATACAAAAGATCTGAACCCGTATCAAGAACCTCTTGTCTATTCATAAAAGAGCACTTGTTCCGCTCCACCAAAAAAATCCATTATCTATATGCAAGTTGTACCTTGAAGACAATCTAGTACCACTAAATGTCAAAGGCTTGATTCCTTTTAACAACTAAAGCACTCCAAAGATCAAACCAACGATTGAAGAAATGCCAACTCCTACCGCAATTATGAGTAATCTTCACAGTTTTTTATCCTACAATGTGGGGACTGAAAACTAAATTTGGTGCTCAAACTTGTTAGCCATTAAAAAACAGAGCTAAATAGACTAAGAAGAAGCTCTCAAGTGATCATATTAATGAAGTATCTTATGTAATGAGAATAAAAAACTAATCAGATTAAATAAAGAATAAGCTAGATATACTTAATCCGCAACAACATGTTGGATGGCAATTATAAAAGGAAGACAACAGCATATAGCAATAGCAATGACGTACGCCAAAGTAACATAGAAAATACAGAAAACAACTCAAAACACAAAAATATTACATAAAGCCTGCAGACCAAAAAAAATAAAATTCAGAAGGTAAGTTCAAGGAAAGATACTTCAGCATCCGAACACAATAAAAAGACAGGGAAGGATAAGAGCAAACCAATAAACCTTGTCTCATTTAGCATATTAGAATCCAATGATCCACCAGATAAATGAAAACATTATATTTGCAGACTCTAGATGCTTTGCAACACTATTAAGATGGTTCGGGTAAAAATAGTAAACATAATCAAAAGATCATATGTAGTACTCATACAGAATAAGAAAAGATTAGGCACAATAGTCAAATGATTCCCATTTTGAAGAACAATTATAGAAGAAAACAAATGAACAATGGGAATAAAAATTGGGCGTAACATATTACCGGAAACATTTTGTTTGACAACATGGCAAGTCCCTTTGAATATAAATAAAGTTAAAGCCCAAAAGAAAAATAAAACACCATAATAGGTTGATCATTCTGGTCCATGAGGTTAGTAACTGCTGCATAATCAATAATAAACATATACAACATACAAACCAACCAACCAACTTCTTTCTTCTTATTTCTCTATAGTAATGAAATAACGTTCTATCAAAACAAAGGAAGCTACAGGTGAGAAAAGGTATGAAAAAGCCCCACTATCAAATCTTCACTTAATTATACAAATTAACCAACAATAGTGTCATGATTGCAGTTTTATCCAAATAGACATACAACATACTCTTTTCTCCAAATTGCAAGATTTCCTTTCCTATCCTAATGCAACTCAAGTAATAATCATGGCAATCAATTAATCCGTGGAACTGAATCCCAATAAACAACTAATACGTTCCCTCATCATCATTTCTCACACTATTGCATGACCCAGTAATCCTTCTCCAATGATACTAATAATCATAAGCATCCACATTTGAACACCACAGTATGATACCATCAATGTCAGGTTCCACATTTAACAACCACAGTATGAAACCATCAATGTCAGCTTAACTTTTTTTAAACCAGAATGACTATTCAAACAATGGGGAAGGAGAAGGTTTAAATCCCCAGACATTTTTTGGCCCATTTGAAGCATTTCTATTCCAATCATCGCAAGAAATCTTCTTTGATTAGATCACTGAAGTTATAATCGAATTGTACAGAAGTTTGGATGCCTAATGCCCCTTCCTCATTTGACAGTTCCATCATGCAGCAGAATGAACTAAATCTAGTTCCACGTTTCTTAAATGAAAATGATATGCTTCTAGTGCACTTACTATGAATGTGGTTAGTTAATGCATTAAAGAAGAATGTCATAGAAAAAAGAAGCATTTTTTGTTAAAAAAACGACGATAATTTTATTACCGAAAGTAAACAAAAAACAGAAAACAGAAGAACAAAACTTAGACACACTACGCATAGGACTCACTTCTCTCTCTTCATTTGGCGGTACAACAACAAATGGTCCTATGCGTTGTAACAAGTTGTAAGACAATTCTAGATTTTCAAGTTGTCCACTTGCAATTACAAAATAAAATAAATTAAAAATTACCAAAAGGTATATCTTAGGGTGTTTACCTTATAATATTTTTAATTTAATTTATTCTTTAATTTATTAAGATTCAATTAAATACCCTGATATATACCTTAATTTTAGCTTATAATAATAGGAAAAAAGTTGGAAATCTTAGAAAACATGATCGGAATCCTTAAAAGCTTTAAGAACTTACTCTATATTGATAAAATCCTACCCTGAAGGGATTTCTTTAGTTGCTTCTTTTTTAAAATTTTATTTTAAGGTTTTTATTTATGCCTTTTCTTTTCCTCTTCTCTCATTTACATCTTAATATTTTCTTTTTAAATTTGAATTTCAAATACAAGGAGATATTCAAAATAAAAAACAACAAATATTGCTTCAAAATCTATGAAGTATTGGTTTTTTGACTTTCTGTTTTTTGTTTTTTCTTTGAAATATAGAAAACTTGACAGCAGATGAATTTTTCATTAAACTCACTAAAGGGCTCGCTTATGTAGTGAGTCACGGTGAAGATTCAAGACCTATTTTGGTAAATTTTTAACTCCACCAATTATGTTTTTTCACTTTTTCATTTTTTAAAACTGATGAAAATTATCAACAAGATTGTTTTTTTATTTTTTTTTCTAAATTTCATTTTGGCATTTGTTACATCTATACTCGTTCAAAAGCTTTATTGTTCGTTTATTGCCATTGGTTCAAGAAACTGTAAGTAACCATATATAATTTTTTATTGTACTTCTATTTCAATTTTTATCCTTCTTAATTGATTATTAATCATATCAACATTCTATCTTTTGCTTCAATTTCTATAGATTCACATGCTTCATTGTAATTACTTTAAAAGTGGTCATATCAACCATGTGAAAAACTGTGAACACTTTGTACTTCTTTTTGATGCAAGTATGTTGATTTCTTCCAAAACTCCGTTGATAACCCATAAAAGTATAGCCACTATTTTATCAAAGAAATGCTATTGTGTCTTTCCTGCATTGTGAATTGATAGTTTTTCTTGAAAACCTTCAAATTAGATTTAAATCAGTCACTATATATAACCTTGTCATGTGTTCTCTTATAATTTGTTCTTATCTTGTCAAGATTTTTCAGGTCTGCTTTAATTTTCATAAATGTACTTTTATCAACAATAAAAATTGTTAACGACTATTACCCTTCCAAACTTTACAGAGCTTTTGTAATCGACCCACCCTCTTTGTTCTCTTATCTATGGAAGGTAATAATGTTATTTATATGCGTAATTCTTGTTTATTTTATCTCACTTTTAAATTCTTCATGAAAAATACTCATTTTTTAGACTTTTTTAACATATATGAGCCTATTTCTACTATTAACTTATAATTCAGATCTTGATTGTTGTAATTGTGGATTGTTGATGATTATAGGGTGTTCGACCATTTGTTGAATTTTCAACAATCACCACGGCAGTTTCTTCGCTAGACTTTGAAGAATCGTTAGATTTCTATAATTTACGTAATCACCCACAAGTCTCTTCCCTTTCATTTGACCCTTTGTCGATCAGATCAACAACTAAAGATGGCTTATGCTTATCAAGGTTTTCATTTACTTTGTCCCAACATTCTAACTTAGCCAAACATGGTACCTTACCTTAACCCACCTAACTTCTTCAGAAATAGGGTCCACTAGCAAGTCTACTTTGGGCTCAGCACAGATTAACCCATTCAATATGAGATCTATCTCATTTGCATCGCTCATTGATAGAACGTGCCATTGAAACATCAAAGCTTATGCAAAGGCCACCAATAAAAATTTATTTCCCTTTACTCTCATTCCACCGCATGTCACCACATTTGAGACACTTAAAATTGCTAAATCGCAAACCCCATAACCCTCTTTCTTTTGATCACCCGCCATTTTTTTCCAAAAAGAGCTATAAATCTAACAACTCTAACGAGCCTTTTTTACCGTTCCTAAAATTCTACATAAACTCTTATGACGAGATCATTTACAGGTCAAATATGCGACTGCTACTTGGTGGTCTTGTGTCTATCATACCACCTCATCTCAAGCGATTTCATATGCCAGTATCTCAGTTTTAAACTAAGAGTTAAATTGACCTCTGTACATACTCAGTGCAGAATCTTGTTCATATCATATATGATGAAATCCTTTTGTGTACTAGAAGGCGATGTCCTTATTATTTGCCTGATTTTACATTAACAATACAACAATTTTAAAGTTTTGCATTATGGAAATAATTGTTATTTTAATATTATAAAGAAGGTCATTAGCGTGTGATGCTTAGCTTGGTTAAAAGAAAATTTTTTAATGCTCCAAAAAATTAATATAAGTCTAACTCCAAGCGCAATTATGATCCTCTATTTTATATTCAAAATTCATATTTTTCCAAATTAATATCTAATTATTACGTAATTTATTTAATTCATATAATTTAAGATTTATTATAAGTCTTATTAGAAAATAAATACTTAACTTAGAAAACTTAACATAGAAGTCGTTGCAACGTCTGTGTTATATGTGTTAAAAAATTATTATCTTAAAAATTATTATGAAACTGATTAATGTTTATTTGACTCTTTAATACATATTAAAAATTCACAGTTCTTGAAATTAGTACATAATTTTTAATTGTCTATAATTTATGATTTATCATAAGTATATTCGCAAAGAATTACTCATCTACGTGACCATTCACTATTGTGACATAGTGCTTGAAATTAATAATAATTAATGATTTATTATAAGAATATTGTAAAGAATTAGTCATGTAAACGAATTATTTGGGTCCTTTAATATATTTTAAAAATTCGTTGTTCTTAAAAATAGTATATAATAATTAATTATGTATAATGTATAATTTATTATATTATATTGCAAAAAATTACTAAAGTGAGTCACCATTCATACTTAAGAAGTCACAATCGTAAGTTAACTCACAGTTCACAACCTAAGTCACAACTGTGATAAGCGGCAAAATTGTCACTTAAGAAGTCACAACCGTGACTTATTTTAATTTTAACTGAAATTATTATTACAACCGTGACTTTAGGCTGTCAATTTAGTCCCGCCGTATTACTCATGACTTTCTAACCCAATTATAAATAATCTTGTAGCTGCCAACCAGAGATTAGGTTTAATTAAAGGATGGGACAAGATCATTATTTGTTTTCTAACATTTGTCAATCAAACCATGTCTGTATCCTTTCTTCTCTAATCATACAAATGTTTCCTTCACAGTACATTTATGAACACGTTCCTTCAGCTCGAAACTATAAAAAGCCACATATTCAAGGCATCACATCTTCTATATTTCAGTAAACAAGAGTTGTCCCTTTGTTTATCCACCACCTGTAAGTTCTTCGTTACCCTTCATTATATGTTTTTCAGTTTATTAAATTTTCTATCAATTTAGTGATTATATGCACTTAATAGAGTTGAGTAGAGGAATTGCATGTATCACATTATGTTCTATTAATTCTTCATTCTTTGTTATTATGTTGTGTAAAATATATAATAGAGTTGTTTTCTATACGTTGTTGTTGACAGATGTTATTTGATATAATAATTCATTTACGATGAAAGCTTGTTTTAAAAGAAACGAGATTATAAAAAACATATTAAAATTATAAATTTCCATAAAAAATGCCTCACGGCGCAACATGTTAAGTCATTCTCACACTCGTGACGTTCAACAATTTACAGCTATTTACAACTATTGTTCATCACCTCCTATATCGTTTTACTTACATCCAACTTCTTAATAGAGTTAACAACAGATATTACATGTATCGCATTATATCATGTTAATCCTTGATCATTCATTGTTATCACGTTGTGTAAAATATATAATGGAGCGGTTTTTATCTTTTTCATCAACTGTTGCACGAAAATCCCAATCGTCACTTACATGGACTTTTTAACAAAGTTGAGAACAGTAATTACGTGTGTCGCATTTTATCCTGTCAATCTTTGTTGTTATTATGTTGTGTAAAATATATGGTAAATTGTTTTAATTTCTATCGTTGCATGGTTGTGACTCGTATCCTTTCTTCTCTAACCATACAAATGTTTCGTTCTCAGTACATTTATAAACACATTCCTCCAGCTCAAAACTATAAAAAATCACATATTGAACGCATCACATCTCCATTTCAGTAAACAAGAGTTGGCCCTTTGTTTATCCACCATATGTAAGTTCTTCGTTTCCTTTCATGATATGTTGTTCGAATTATTAATTTTTTTATCAATTTAATGATTATATGCACTAACTAGAGTTGAGAAGAGGAATTACATGCATCACATTATGTTCTGTTAATTCTTCACTTTTTGTTGTTATGTTAGTGTGAAATATATAATAGAACTGTTTTTTATCCACAACTCACAACCGTGACTTACATGAACTTCTTAATATAGCTGACAATAGAAATAGAGTTGACAACACAAATTGAATGTGCCGCATTATATCATGTTAATCTTTTATTCATTGTTATTATGTTAGGTAAAATATATAATGAAGTTGTTTTCTATCTTTTTCATCAACTGTTGCACGAAAATCCCAATCGTGAGTTACACGGACTTCTTATCAAAGTTGAGAATAGTAATTACATGTGTCGCATTTTATCCTGTTATTATGTTGCTTATAATACATGATAAATTGTTTAAATTTCTATCACAACCGTCACCGCACAAATTTTCTAGTCACCACATTTAAATAAGATATCGTGAGAAAATCCCTTCTGTAATCTAAAGATTGGAGAGAATTAACTAGGCAGTAGTTTTAGCAAAAATTGCAGCATAGAACTTAAATCAACGAGACCAAAAAAAAAAAGGATAGTTACCCATGTTGGATCTAGGCCTTTATTGTCCTAAAATATTCTGGCATTTTTAAGGCAATGGTACGAGTAAAGGGAGAAGAATGCCGGTGTCAATTGCTTTAAACTGAAGGTGTTAATTGATCATAGAAGACTTCTAGAAAGGAAAGCAAAGGACAGCAGAAGGGAAGAAAAACAGAGAACTAGAGAAGTCTTAGAACAGAGAGTTCTAATAGAATCTGATCTGCCCTCCTATACCTTTGACCACCGTAAAAGGAATTTGAGGATAAGCCAGTCTGAGTTTTCAATCCACCTCCGAAGCATTGGAAAGATAAACAAAGCAGCCGCCAATGTATTAAGAATGAGATATACCACCACAGCTACGATAAGAAGATATAGACCCATATGAAGTATCTTTCTCTGCTGAATTTCTTGCTGAGATTGAGGAAGACTACATGGAGCAAAATTTGCGGATTTCGGCATGACGAACTATATGCATGTGAACAGATCCAAAGATTCAACAAGCAGTATAAATGCAGAAACTATCACTCACCGCAAACTGTGTTTTCGTCCTAGAAGTCTGCACCGAAAACTGTGATCGAGTAAGAGGAGAAGCGAGGAGGCAACTGCGGCTTTTGATCAATCTTCGACCATCCACCGCTCGCTGTCGCCGCCTCCGCCTCCGCCACCGCTACCGCCTTGGCGCCTTCATCGTCTGTTTCTTCGATTCTTCTAGTTCGATATATTGATAATATAGATTAGTTAACATAATATTGAAAAAAAATAGAAAATCTGTATTAATATGTTTGATTTTATAATTTAAA
>JANVCL010000212.1:31746516-31761151 GCA_026546855.1 Erythroxylum incrassatum | reverse complement strand
TTATTTTTATTTCATATTAATTGTCATTATTATTTATTATTAAGATTTTTGAAAGTATGGTTGATGTAAACAGTAAAGTAGTAAAGTATATGGTACAACTGTATAATATACCAATATGGACTATTTTGCAATTTTTAAAAATTTTAAGGATTATTTCATAAATTTTAAAAAAATTTGAAACGGTACCCGGTACCAACCAGTACTGGTACAATTCTGTTCCAGAGCTCAATCCGATACCGAATTCAGTACGGTATTCATAACATTACTATACCCGATTACCCAATTGGGACATGCATCTCATATATCATTTGCTTTTTCCTAGAGCCTAAGACCTGTTCAATAGCGTCCAGTACCATAGATTCTAGACAAAGTAGATATGGCAAAAAATGTCCGGCTTGGACTCATTTTTAAAGTCCGATTAAAAAAATTGGTCAAAACGATGAAGTTAAGGAGGCAAAGTACTGATAGATAAACACAAAGACTGATAACAAAATTATGGGTGAAATGGCGTTTGAAGAAGTCGTACTTAACATGTTTCTACAAGACGTTAAGTAATTTGAGACTAATTATAGGAATCCATTTATACTATCAAAGGTAAAACAAACATATGAATCTTGATAAATATTTGGAGTATTAAGACATTGTATGCATCTATATTCAATATGTACAAGAAAACAGACCTATAGTCTTTGGTCTTCTAATTCACTTGGTACTTTGAGGACTCTTTCTGGTCCTTCGTCTTGCTGTTTCAAATTCAACATGATCCGTAGACTAATCTTAAATTAACGAAATGGCTCTCGAGAAACTTTCATTGCTCTCTATTCAACATGTAATCTTCTAGCCATGATTCCATAACAAAGCTTGGCAGTGAGATCGTGTATCTTTCAAGTTTTTCCTCCGGCGAAATCGAGAATTCACGACCCACTGGTGGGATTTTCTGACCAATAAGTATAGATGGCGAAAAAGCTCAAGCCCAGCCTAACATGATCCGAATTTAACTGCCTAAAAATTTTATCGGACTCAAACTCAAGGTTTGGATAGTCAGGTTCGTTAGGGCTTCAGCTACAACTTGATAAATTTGTCGGGCTTGACCAATTTATAAGAAATCGGATTGATTCGATCTGAAATCAATGTGTCAACATATATTTGACCGGACTCCAATTCGGGTATTCAAACTTAACCCGGTCCTTAGTATACCCATGCAAATGGTCCATATGAAGATATGGGAAAAGCGAATATTCAAAACTTCTACCTCCTGTCATCATTTCTACGAAACATTGAAGAAGAATATCGACACATTAACTTAAAGAACAGCAATTAATTGCAAAATGTCAAAGGAACGGATAAATAAAAATTTCCATTCCCGTCAGATTTTTGACATTAACCCGTCACTAATTTCCTACGTCCTCAAATTCCCTTCCAACAAAATGAAGAATTAGCATTTCGATTTGAGATGAATGAAGCATTTCTAGTCATGTATCGCATCCCAAGTGAGCTAAGGCACCTATACTAGTAGCTAAGACCAAAAATATGGGGCCCAGGTTTTTCACCTTAGGATCAGTTACTCTTCCTTCCACTTGTTTACATACCTAAGGAAAGCATTAGCAGGATTTTCTCTTGGCAGAGCCCGTACACGAGTAGATCTCCTAAGAACAGCTTCCTCTAATGCAATCCGCTGAGCTGCCTCTTTAGATCTCTTCTGGAGTTCCACACTGTAAGAGCATCCGTGAGCGAGATTATTGAATTCACTCAAAAATCGGTAGGAACCAAATAACATATTAATGCAGATTGGCATGACATTATAGTTACTTAGAAATGACAATAAATCAAACCCACTGTGTGGATTAGAATATTATACAACTAAACCAAGATTCAGGCTAGAATAAACAACTGTGGGAAGAAAATTATGCCAGGTGGGAGATTGGGGGATGGGGATGGGGGACGGTTGTGGTGGTTGGTGCAAAAGATTCATACAGGCGCATTTCTATTTAACCATCCCATGAGTACCTAAAATATTTTGACCAATAACGGAAGTGCAACACACACAGGAGTTGCGAAAGAGTATTGCAATTTAGAATATCCCTCCACTGGACATTATCTCCCACCACGGGGTGCACATTATATGTGGACATAAAATACTGTGCATGGTATAATTGCAGACATGCATGCTGAGATAGAGTAAGTAGTGCTGAGTAACTGGTCCTAAAGTTAGAACTCTCTTCAAAAGGAGAAGAAATATATGAAAGAGATGGAAATCACATATTATAATTGTGCATAAATACGATTCAAAGAAAACCAACATCTATTAGAAGAGTTTCCTACGAATATTCAAATCTTTAACCAAATTAAGAATCACTCACCATATTCTGCCGTAAAATTTCTCCAACTGTTTCTTCAGAGCCCTCTCTCTCTCACCCTTGATATTTAGTGAACCCATCAATGCATCAAGCTATTGAAAAGTTTGAAGTGAGCATTGATAGCAAGGGAAATGAACTCAGTTAAGAGCATAGAGGAAAAATAATACAATAGGTCATAAACATTAAGAAGTCTTACCTCTTCCTTGCTACTATAATACCCCCACAACTTAGAATCCAAGCTCTCAACAAATATCCTTCCATCTCGCCGGAACCACCAATACCTACTGTAGCACTTGTCTTTACCCAAAGGGTTGGTCCTGAGGACTCGTTTCTCCATTTCCCTTTCATAATATTCTTTCTGTGATATTAACATCGTTTAGTAAACAATAAATATAGGAAGATAATTTTGTTTGCACACACATACACACAAAAAATGACAATGCACAAACGAATTATGAAGAAATTTCACCCTCTGATCTTTGCCCCTCTTAACAGGTACATCAGTTTTTGCATCTTTCAACGGTTTCATTCGATCCTTCTTAGATGAATCCTTCAAATTTTCTGCCAGGACTTCTGCATCCATATTCTGCTTCTTGCCTGCTTTATCCGATGTTGAGTCCAAATGTTTCTTCTCACTGTTAAGAAATGACAACAAGATTCAAAATGAAAAGTGAACTAGAGCCATTTCTCGTTACATGTGGTTCTGTGCAAGTACCTATGCAAGGCAAAACATTTGAATGAAGTATTAACCTTTTATGCAAGGGATGATGCTGTTAGACAAAATTGGCCCACCCTCTGTTAAGAATTACAGTAGAACCTAAAATAAAAGAAAAGAACTGCATACATTTCCATTCATATGCATGCATTTCCATTTGTATGTGTTTTTGCTAAAGTGTCTGGCAAATATATGCAGGGGGAAATATTTTAATTGAGTACAAACCTTTCATCCAGTGGATGATGTTGTTGAGCAATAATTGCCCCACCCTTTGTTTCCTTTGCTACCACTCCATTCTGACTACTTCCATTCCCATTAGCCAATGCATCGACATTATTTCCTTCAGTATCCTTACTATGCCCATTTACCATTCCACCAGCAAGAGACTCAATCTTCAATTTTTCCTTCTCTTCCTTTTTCTTCCTTGCTTCTTCTAGGGCTTCTCCCCTCCTTGTTGCTCCAAGCATCTGTCGCTGTTCAATAGACTCATCCAACTTCTCCCTGACAATATCTGTTTCTATAACTTGATTAACCAATTCCTGCAATATCCTTAACTTGGTTTGAATATCTAATTGACCATAATAGCCCCTCTTAATTGTTGATATGTGACCAGATAAATCAGGAACTTCAATAGACTCAATAAAATCACACAAATATTCTGTCCAATTGATCACTGTTATCTGCAGCAGAAGAATAACATAGAACACATCAGTCCTTCCCTATCTACGTTAAAAGAGTTGAAAGAACATCAAGGAGATCAAATCTCCAGTTGATGACTGTACATTGTAATGAAATGCTTTGTTTCAAAAAACTTAAATTCCCAGTGTAGAAATGCTATATATAGTTTTACCTTAAACTTTCGGTTCTTGTTCCGCACAAATATGTAATTATCACCTTTGTCCTTTATAAGCAAACGAAGAAGAGCAGAATGTGTTTCAACTATAAGGGTCAAATTTGTATCCTTGTGGCAGATGGCACTTTCAAAATCTTCCAGTGAGAAAGGCCACAAGTGTAGCAGCCTACCAAATGAGCAACAAAAATCCCAAACCATTAAAAGATCCCCAACACATTCCAATTGAACCTTGAAGTCTCGTGAGGGAAATGGGCGTGCAGTAAAGACTGGATCATCTGCACTGGGCTTAACCAAAAGATCATCAATGGGATATCTTGTGGGTTCAACCTGCAGATGTCCATTCTCTGCAACTCAAGCAGAGCTATTAGTCAAATAAAATTAGTTGCACAAAAAAAAGAAGAGAAAAACAAAGTAAGCATCTCAAGATTATAAAACGAACAAATGGATATTAAACAGTCAATGATGATAACAACATTTAACCTACCTCTTTCAATGGTCCTTTCCTCATTTACTTCAGCATTCCCATTCTCCACTTTCTTCATTTTATGCTTTACGAATCCTTCCAGGTCCTAACATGAATCAAATAACACAACATTATAATTTGACAGATCCCACTAACCAAGAGAAATAGCTCAGTCTACCTGAGTCTTTTTGCTATCATCTGCATTTTTTCTCCTTTTATTGCAAACTACCAGTCCATCCCGAATGATAACTTTGTCCTTCAAATCCTGCGGTGGATCAACTGATATTCCGTACTCTTTTGCTAATTTGTCGTGAATTACCCATGGAGAACTTCGGTATGTAGAATCCCTAATAAAGGACCTCAAAATGCTTCTACTAAAAGGCTTTTTTTTCCATGACAGATCATTTCTATTCAGTACTGCAGTTTCTGTTATTTTCTTTTTTTTATCAAGCCATGCCACCTCATATTGGAGGTTGGTGCTGTTGTCCTCCACAATCTTTAATATCTTGCAAAGACACAGATTACTGCTCTTCCTTCCGTACAATTCAGCCCCAACAAACAGACGTTCCTGGAACTTAACAGCTATTGTGTCTGCAAGATCTTTCAGAGACAGCATACCTGAAAGATCATAAGCTCATCAAATTTGCTGGAAAATCACCTTGCTTTAACATTAAAGGATTTTTTAAATTCACACTAGTGTTCACACTATCAACTCAAAGTTTCACCACATTATCCAACATAAGGAAAACCTTGGAAAAAGTAAAATCACAAGCCTCAAACTAACCATGCAGAAGGAACAAGACCATGTGCCTGTGGGCATGTAATAAAGTAAAAATGTTTCACATTCCATTCTAAAGTTCAAGACAGCAGACTTTGTCAGGATCTGAGGTACAACATGGTTGCATTTTCATAAGAGATCGAGGCCATTCAACTGACAAGTTAGTATCATGCTCATTTCGTTTAAGAATGCTTAGCCATATGACTACAACATAATCATAAATAATGATGCATTTGAATCACAAATCATACATCTTTTTTCTCTTTCCTTAAGTTAGAAATAAGTTATAAAGAGCTTATGTTTAGCATAGCTGGTTTTGGACCATAAAATTTAAGATTCACAAGACCATGGTATGATGATCAATCATGCAACCCAACATTTATTAATTAAACACGAACCTGTAATATTAACTGGTCAACCAATGCATCCGAACAATTTCAAAGATATGGATATCTAACTGTGAAAGAATTAATAGCAACTACTTAAAAAGTACTTGGGACCTCTCCAATCTCATCCTCATTATCAACACCAACAAATATTTCCCTACATATACAATGCATGCAAGCACAAGGAATATTAACATACAAAGTGCTACTCAACAGATGATAAAAACCACGATAGGGATGATTAGCAAAACAGGATACAATTGAACAGCGATATTATTTGACCTACTATGGATTAATCCAACATGCTATGGTAGAAAAAAAGCATATTAAAAACAATCTAATCAGAAGAATTCTTATATTTTATCATATTTAAACATGGGAAAGAGTGAATAAATTATTAAAAAAAAGCAGCCAAAAATACAGGACACAAACTATGATGACATAATAAGGGTAACAATTACTCATCAAACATCAAAAGAGGACACTCAAACAAACCAAAAAGTGTAACATTACCTAAAGCATCGTACTAGAACTTCTTCCTGAGATACAAGCTATTCACAACAAACCCTTTCACGACCATAAAAATCATGTTTGCAGTGAAAGTTTGTAAAATTTACAGAAAGCGAAAGATCTCTAAAGCATAACTAACAAAGTAACCATAAAAATCACCAAAACAAAAGAAAAGAGATAAGCAAGCGAAGCAGCACAAAAGTGTGATAATCTTTGAAACTGGTAAACCACAAAAATCTGACTCAGCTTTGCAATGTTGCAAGGTATAGACCGCCACCCACACCTCTAGAATACATACACTTCCAAGTAGTAACTAAAATTTGACAGAAACTTGGCATCAATATATTTACTAACAATATCAGGAAGAGAAAGAATAGCAATCAATCTATCACAAGTTCCAAACAATTAATAGTATGCACCTGGAAAAGAAAAACAAAATAGAGAGACTAAAATAGCAAAATGTCTAATAATCATTATAACAGTGTATATAAGGTCTTACTAAATTGGATCATGCGCAGGGCAGGCTCCTCTATCTCTTTGGGAATTTCTTGAATCTTCTCAGCTGCACATTTCTCAGAAACCAGAGCCTCTTCATAAGTCAAGTTAGTTTTTCCTGTGGTTTTACATGTCCAAATTCTCTGACGATACAAATTTATACGGTTCAAATATTCTCTAATTCCATCCTTAAGGAAAACAAAGATGGGTATTCAAATTCCTGCAGTAATGTTGCACTTAAACAAAAAGTAGAAATAAGGATACTGATAATTGAGAAAGATCTCTTTAGTGAAACGGACTTGATACACAAGGTCCTTAGGGTCTAAATCCTTAGGTGGTTCCAACAAAGTAAATGCCCTTTTCTTCAGAAGAGGCATTGTTGGAAGCGCCGACGAGACCCACTCGCACAACAAGCACCTGCAAATTTCCAAAGAATCAGCTTCACCTAGAACAATACGATTCAATACAATACAACATTATATTTTTAAAAAACAAAAGTAGAATTTGATTCATAAGAACTGTGAGTTCCAGATGTAGTTGATTAATGGTAGTCAAAACAAAACAAAAAATAACTCGTAATTTAAACAGAGAATTTCAAAGACACAGAAATAAGCGATCGGGGAAGACTAAATAGAGGCGATAAACAATAAACAGAAACCCTAGTCCAAAAACAAAAATAAGATCAACAAGAACAACAACAAGAAGAAGAAGAAGAATCATACTCGCAACAAACCAACAAACAGCAAATCCAAAAAAAAAAGTAGCAGAGGAGTCAAGAATATAATTTAGAAACGTAAGAAACAAAAGAATCGAGAGAGAAGGGTTGGTCTTACGACTTTTATACGATTAGAGAGAAGAGAAGAGAGGAGAAGAAGAAATTACATTTCAACATTTTTTAATAAATAATAACAAAAATCAATGGAAGAAATAGAAGAAGAAGAAGAAGGAAAAATCTACAAAGCAAATTTTTTAAAAAGAAATTTGAAAAAAAAATTATTAGAAGTGGATCTAACAAACCTACATCGATCAAGACTTACCAGTACTGGTCTGCTACTAGTAATTATTTCTTCAATTTCAATCGATGAGAAAATCACCGATGCGTAATAGTTATTAAATACCCAAAAATAAAATTATAAGAATATATAAAAGTGCCCTTCCCTTCCTTCCCTCGACCAAAAACAAAGCTTCGCCTTCCTTCCCGCCACTCTACAAACGAAACGGTGATTTATTACTATTTCTCTTTTTATTAATATAATATTATTTTTATTATACAAATATCACCAGCGATGGGGACTACAGGATACGCGTGTCTCTCGCCAAAACAATGATATGATACTTCCTTCCCTTCCTTTTGGAACTTCTTATTTATTTATTTATTTCTTATTCTTTACTAAATAATTAGGTAAATTGTTTCTTTTTTCTTTATTTTTCTATCTTTTTTTGCATTTCTATAAAAATAACTAAGATTGGTATTTTAGTCACCCTGTCTAAAATTTCACTTATTAATTTCGAAATTGATTGAATTATTAAAAATTGTTTTCGAAATTTATTTTTTTTATAATCTTTAGTAATTTATTATTTTTAACCTATATAACTCACACAATAATTATTTATATACTGAATACACTTGCTAATTTACATATCAAATAAATCACTTCATAGATATAGTAATTGATAATTTACATGTTTCATATAAATTATTTATCTATCATTTTCTTGTAATATTATGATATTTGAGAGTGAATAAAGATAATAAATTAGTTTAAAATAATTTAATCTAATTCGAATATAATAAAGTAAGTTTAATTTACTCAATATTTAAATCCAATTAAATTTAATGTATGTTTGGATAAATTTTTGGGAGGTCAATAGGTACTTTTTTACCACAAAAATCTTTTTTAAGAAAATAAATGTTTAGCTGTATAATAAAAAAAGCACTTGTTTAATAGAGATGACTTTTTTGACAGTCAAATACAACTTTTTAAGAAACTCAAATTTAGAGTTTCTTAAAAAAAACCTCTTAAATGACTATTTGGGGTAAATTTTTTAGATAAATTAATGAGCTTATTTTTTTGTTCCTTTTGTCTTTGTGTTTTACTCATAATTCTCATAATACCCACAAACTCATATTTACGTATATCTTGCAAACCCATCTTACTGGAATGTTTATTTTGAAATTTATGTAATATTATTTGATTTTTTATATGTTTTAATATTTATTTTTTAGATTAGTTTTACTTATGTTGTAATCTATATAAAAATTTTGATTAAATATATTTTCATTTATATTTTGTATGGTTTAAATTATATAATAATTAATATATTGTGCTTTGCATATTTTTTAATATACTTTAAATAATATTTATATGTATAAATAATATTTATTATAAAATAAAATATAGTTAAAATTATTTTTATTTTTATTTTTATGTTGTTAAACAGTCTATCGTATGAATCTCTAAAAAAAACTCTTTTATAAATGACTGTCAAACAATCAACTGATTTCTTAGAAAAGTTTTTTTCAGAAAAGATTTACAAAAAATATCTACTAATAAAAGCTCTACTGATATAAGCTCAACCAAATAGAAGCTTAAATTTGATAAATTATTTTCATATCTAACTAGTTATAAGAAAGTACATTAATCTAGTTTGAAATAAAAAAAATTGTATTTAACCAAAGTCTTCGGACTCTATAAAAGCTTAAAGCTTAACTTGAAATTCTTTTCCAGCTTGATCTCGAACCCGATTCAGTTCTTTATCCACAGGCAAAAGTAATCAATCTTATAAACAAAAAACCCCATGTTTCCAAATATTGTTAGCTTTGAATTGCAAATGCAACACCACCACTGTTTGTTTTGTTATTGTGTTTGTCCCTTTCCTATCCCATATGCTATGGAATGAACGGAAGGAGACGGAAAAGTAGTAGTAAACTAAACAATTTCAACCACACCACGACCAACAATCTTCCCCTGATTCAGATCCTGAAACGCTTTATCTGCATCTTCAAATTTATATTTCCTGGAAACAGCATCCTTGAGGTTGAATATCCCCGTTTCTGCAAGTCTCACCAACTTGGGCAGATCCTGCCTTGCCCGTCCTCCATATGACCCCATTACTTGTATCTGCATTACATTGCATTCTCCAATCATTAATCAAAATAATAACAATAAATACTATGTTTTTAAGTCTGAATGGGGTCAATTCCTATCCACACCTTCCGACGAACAAGGTGATTTATATCTATCTCTCCTAAAGAACCAGCTTTTGCAAGTCCAATCATCACGGCTTTGCCTCCGTCCTTCACGCTTCGTATGCACTGTGAAAATGTCACTGGCTTCCCCAGTGCCTCAATAGCAACGTCTGCACCTCTTCCTCCAGTAATTTCCTGACCATCACAAGATATGAAGATGGTGATTTCCTGAATTCACCGTATGGGCACCAAAATATTTGCTCAACTAAGAACCAGCACAACTTTTGCAGTAGGCTTATACGAGGTGTATACCAAGAAACAGAGACAATGGATAAGCTTTTTTCTGTTAGCTTGTTAGAAGGCTAAAGTAAAAGATTAAAGTTTACAAACTCTAATCCTCTCAACGGGATCTTCTTCCTTTGAATTTATAGTGTGAGTAGCACCAAAAATTTTAGCCTTTGCCAGTTTTTCATCCTGAACATCCACCGCAATAATTTCAGAGGCACCAAATGCCCTTGCAATCTGCAAACAACTGGAAAATGTTTTTAGTGACGACTAGGTCAGAGCAAGTCCAATACATATAACCAAGTATAATCACTGTTCAGATTTTGACAACCCAGTCATTGCCAATTATATAACTCCAAAATCAGAACCAGAAGGTAGTAGCAACATTCCTAGCCCTTATGTATCCAATAATATCAGCAATAATCTAAGTGAACAAATATTCTCTAGCCAGTAGTAAATGGCAGATTGAATACATAATATTGTACCCTGAGAAGGAAACAGCTCTGCACAATATATTTTCAGAGATAATTCTTCTAGATGATTTCAAACTTTACCAAAAGATCAGGTTGTTAGGCATATCGGCATAATCATGTATAATAGAAGTCATGGAGCCATCTGTTTGTCCTTCAATGACTTCCATTGGCACTATACACCTTGTGCATAGGGTGTAACAGAAAAAATAAAGTCTTTACTCATTCAATCATCAAAATCTCACTTTTAAGATAAAATTTCGAGTCAAAAGACAACATCCTTCGGAAAACTCAATTTGACTAATCAAGCACCATGGATGCAGCAGAAACCCTTGTTTGGTGAAATTAAACATTCTAAGCGGCTTACCTTGAGCCAACACCACCAATTCCTATCACAGCAACAGAATTACCAGGACGAACTTCAGCTGCATGAGCCATAGCACCATAAGCAGTAAATACTGCACATCCTAATATTGCAGACTCTGTGTACGGCAATGAGCTTGGTAAAACAGTTAATGCATGCACTGGAACAACACAATATTCCGCAAGGCCCCCCATGCTATACATATATACCGGCTTTCCTGCATGATACAAAGTTTCAGCTCTCCAATCATGTGCCATTTCAGTACGAGAAAGCAGATGAAGTAAAATGTTTCAAGTACCAGAAAAGACTTAAAAGCAGTAGAGAGATAACAAGGCAATAACAGCATGATCAAGAAAGTTCTTGTACAAGAAAGAAACATGCCCCCTTCCAATACATAAAAAATGCCGATCTATAATGGCCTTATGCCAGTTGCAAATGCAAGTGACACTTATCCTGTAGGATAAGTGTAAGAAGATTAACATTACTACCAAAATAATCTTGAAGTACAATGAAAACATAGGACAAAGCTTCTTCCCTCAAGAATAAATCAAATGACAGAAATTTCCTAGGCAAACGCATTTTATGTCAAATGCACACTAATAATAAACGTGAAAAGAATAAACAAGGCATCCAAGTACTTCCTAGTTCTTGACTCAGTTCTAACTAGAGGAAGAGGGTTCTATCAGAAATTTATAGTATGTTATCTTGCCCTGGATTAGCAATATCCAAATTTAGGTCTCAATAAGTCAATAATATATTCCATGAAAAATTGGAGTTTGGTTCTTTATCATTATCTAAAACAGAATTGAAGAAAAGTTTCATTGGTTCCAGTTCTTAAGAGTAATGGTATGATGTCTAAAATGGTGCATAAAGCAGAAACAAGGACAGCTGCTGACCACTGGAACGGAGGAACAGACGGGTTTCACCATCATAAAGAGTTCCTTTTGCTCGGTTATAAGCAAAAAAGTCCTCACATAAATCATCATGGCCCTGTCTCATAAAGATCAATTAGCATAAAAAGGTTTTGGAAGATTCAAAAAGGTAACTCAGAAATATACAAAAGATCAAAACCTTAGAACAGTAATAACAGTTGCCACAGGGCATGATGAAAGCTCCAACGACCTGAGATCCGAGCGGGAATCTGAAAAACGAATATAATTTTGGTAGTTGAGACTCCATGGCAAGAGAAATAACGAAGCACCAAAAGGTGAAGGTAATTGGAATACTTGTTTGTAATCTTGGAATCAGTGAGAGGACCATGTTCAACAACTTCGCCGGTAATCTCATGGCCAATGGCACAGGGACTAGAGAACGGAATTTCACCCTTAATCACGTGAAGATCAGAGTGGCAAACCCCACAACCTGTTTCATCGAATCCATTTCCATTATTAGATTTCCTCACGGAGGAAAAGGAGAAAAGAAGCAGCATACCCTTGGTTTTGATGAGAATTTCGCCGGCTTTGGGTCGCGGAATTTGGAAGTCCTCGATGGTGAGGGGCTTGTTGGGTTCCCAAAACACAGCGCCTCTCATGAAATCGCTGCCGGAGCTGACATGATAATAACTCTCCTTCTTCCATGAAAAATTGTTCACATCCTTCGTAGAACTACTCCCTGATGCACCACCGAAGATGGTAGCTCGAGATACGAAGCGATAGCACTGAAGAGATCTCCTGACACTACGAATGAGAGGATAAAACGCCATGTGATGATTACGAGGACGAAGATTTTGATGATTTAGCAGAAACTCAAGACAGCTCACCGAGAAAGTCAAACGAAGAGCGGTTGCAAGTAACAACACTATAATTTGAAGTTGCTGAGGTTTGAGTTTGAATCTGACACGAAACCCAAATTTAAAAAATATATAATATAAAGTCTGATACCCATTAATTTTAGACAAGCTCGAGCTCACTTCCATTTCTTACGTTTTCCAAACTTAAATAGTTATTTTAGATCATCTTTTTCATTATTCACTTGCTGGATTAACGGCTAAATGATTGAGTTTTTACTTTTCCCTTCAAAATATAACTCTATAATAAAGTTGTAAGTGTCTGGTTCAAATAACTAGACATTAAAGAACTCATTTATACTCGAATGTCATTAACACACTTAACACTTACAATTGCCTGACCAATGAAAACAATGCTAGTTCCAAGTTTAATTGAATTCAGATAAGTAGGATTAAATCTCTACAAATTTAACTTTATTTGTTTTATTAATTTTCAATCTAAAATTAATTAAATACACCTTGAATTTATATGTATATAATATTTTAAGTTCAATTTTATATTGAACATTTAATGATCAAAACTCATTTTAACTTTTTTTATTGATTCATTGACCTGTTTGGCAATTAGTAGATTCTATCAACTGCCTGTTAATTATATTAGTTATTTGTCATTTAATGTTTGGTAAAATTAGTTATTTAGTATTAATTGTTTATATGTAAAATGACTTATGAAGACATGACTTTAAAAAAATATAAAGGTATGAATATTATATATCTTAATATTTCATTGAATATTCTTATAAGAATTTAGATTTTAGATATTTAATTCTACAAAAAATTAATTTATAACTCTAAAAAAATATAGAACGTATAATAATAAAAATGAAAATAACATCAACAACAACAACAATAATAATCATCATCATCATTATCATACTAATAATATCCATAATGATGATGATACATCCAAACATAAAATATAATAATTCAAATGAAGTTTAACAAAACAATTCGAATAGAGTAAAAGAGGTTGGGCAAAATTTAAGGGCAAAGTCGGCAATTCAACCTAACCAGCTAAAAATTAGAAACTCCTTATAAGTAACTTTTTGGGTAATCAATTAATTACCATTTTTTTAATGCCGACTTTAGATTCAACCTAACCAACCAACAACTAAACAGTCATAATAGTTTACTGATTAAGTCAATCAGTCAATTTTGATCAAACAACTAAAAATTAACTGATCAGTCATCAACCAAACAAAGTCATTATATTTAAATTAAGTTGCCGTATGTTTTAGGAGCTCTTAATATGAGAAAAGAATTCGAGGATTAATTATGTTGACTAATTATGCATTAATGATTTTGCTAAATCACCGTATACGATGAAAAACCTTTGTTACCCAAATCCACCTTTACCATATTAATATAGTCTATAAATATGAAAAAGATAATAAATGTATGCACATGCTTGTTAAAGGAAGCAATGCCACTTTACACAAAGCATTAAGGCAAGCTAAAGCTACAATGATTTTTATGGTATATAGTATAAATTATGCCCATACTCAATATGAATTGTGTCGTTTACAAAAATGGCTTTTAATGAGTAAATTATCTTAGTGGGTGCTTGGTTGATGGGTTTTGGAAGGGATTAATGGGTAAGGAATGAAAAGTGAGTAGTTGGTCGTTAATTATGATTATAGGAGTAATGGTTTGATATCTCACTTTGGAGGAATCCTCCATACCTCCTATTTAGTAGAGGAATGAAACTCATTCCTCAGTAAAAACTAAATTTTAAAATTATTTTTAACACTAATTAATTTAAATATAATTAATTATAATATTATTATTATTAATTAATTAAGTACATTGTAATTAATTAGAATATAATTAATTAAAATATAATTCATTCATTAATTAAAATATAGTAATTAATTAATCAAACAATTAAAATATAATTAATTAATTACTACAATTAGTTAAAAATAAATTCATTCATTAATTAAAATTTTTTAATTAATTAATTAAAATATTATTATTTATTAA
>JANVCL010000212.1:31709153-31736423 GCA_026546855.1 Erythroxylum incrassatum | reverse complement strand
TAAATAATTGTCATTATTATTTATTATTAAGATTTTTGAAAGCATGGTTGATATGAACAGTAAAATAGTAAAGTATACAATACAACTATATAGTATGCTCATATGAACTATTTTGCAATTTTTAAAAATTTTAAAGACTATTTCATAAATTTAAAAAAAATTTCGAAATAGTACCCGTTACTGACCGGTACCGGTACAATTCCGTTTCAAAACTCAATCCAGTACCGAGTTCGGTACGGTATTCATAACATTATTTTAAATCTTTAAGAATAGGAGATAACATATCTATTAACTAGGGGAAAGTTACGTATCCTAGATCTTTCCAAGTATCGAGTTTAGCATAATTTTTTACTAAGCTGTTGTCGTTGTCGTTATTAGTTTTAAATTCTTAAGAATAACTATTTAATCCTAAATTTTGTTAAACTCAAGTTGCATAATCTCAATATACTCTAAATTGATATTGGCTTTAATGTAATTTTAAAAAATAATTCTCTCTCCTATTTAAAATAAAAGTCGTTTTAGAGAGATTTTAATTATTTAAAATAAGCGTCAGTTCGTGACTTTTCATGCATGATTATAATTTTACTTCTAAAATTACTCTTTAATTTCTATCACATCTTAATTATACAAAATATATTTTTAAGGAACTTTAACATACCATTAATAAGAGTATATTAAATATTTTATTAACATTTTTAATAAGCGTTGATCCTACTTTTAATTTAGATAAGAGGAGTATAATCTTATTTTTAATTTATACATTAAAATAGCTGATATTCATATTGATCTTCTCTCCTGGCTATTAGCCACTGGCGTATGATACCTTCGCCTTGTAGCCGCACCACTAACGCCAAAAACTCTTAGGAAATTCCTACTTTCTCGAGAAACGAGAAGGGGTGGTGTGTATGTAGAGCGTGTCCCTTTGTGCGTGTCTCAAAAAAGAAATGAAACCTCTCTTGAAGAATCCATCACTCTCTTCTCTGATATTGTTCTTCATATCATGTGCGGGGTGTACACGTGGCGCATGATGATGATCGCCAGAAGGAGGGAGGAAATGGAAGCGTCACAATTCAAAGGTGACAGCCGGTGACGTGAACACAATGACCCTTTTCCTCGCTCCAAATCTTATGGCTATGGTGGTAGCAGACATTACCTTTCGTTTCCTTTTGTTCTAAGAGGTGAAAAACAACTTGCATAGCAAGGCATCATCTCTTTATTTACTACGTCTCTTTCTCTCTTCAACCCTTTACCTGAAAATTATCTTCTTTTCTTTCCTCTTCTCTCGGCTCTATCATCACTAATTAGTATACAGAAAAACGGAAGCTATAGATAGATAAAGATACCCATTACACCAGACAGCTCTTTTTATAACTATAGCAAAGTTAAGTAAGTACCTAATTAGTAATAAAGCTTGATTCTTTTTCTTATTTGGGCAATAGTAACTAGTGTGAATTAGTTGTCCTGTTAATGTTATCGAAGTGTTATTAGCTGGAAAAAAAGTAGAAAAGCAAAAGGAAAAACCAGCTCACACCAACCCCTCAGAAAAAGAAAACCCAAATCCAAAAACCAATAAAGCTTTAAGACGAATCTGCTTATGTACGTACCATGATTATACTGTGATGTGTTAACTGTCTAGTTTTCGTTTTTAATTCTCCCTTTTTCAGTTTGTTAGTTATATGGGTGTTGAACAAACAAAGACAAGAAATGGTGATGGCGTTTTGAGTGTAAAGACTTGATCTTTCTGTCTCTATTCCTTTCGTTCCCGGTTCTTCTCAGGTACTTCCAATGCTTCTTTTCTTCATTGATTTTGGTATGCTATTACTCAACCTGTTTCGCTTCTTTACTTCCTTGAGAGAGAGGGGAAAAAAAACTGGTTCTTATCCTTTTCTGATTTGTTTTGGGAATTGATTGAGATCTGTGTCGCGTATAGCTCAGTGATCGATGGTTCCCACTGTTTTAGTTGTTTGTGGAAGTTCCAGTTAGAAGGTAACCAAGTTCTTGACTTAGGACAGATTCTCTACCATGAGCAAATGTGGCAATCTAATCAGAATTTTTCGTTTGAACAAAAAAAAAAAAGGGACTTTTGAATCTGGGAACTCTGTGTCCTTTGCCTTCTAATTTGTAAGTACTTGTTGTCCATTATCTGTCTAATTAAGTCAGTGCCGACACTCCATTATCTGTCTTTTGTCTCATTGTTTTGTTTTGACTTTTTATGTTCTAAACTTCCAGCTTTTTCATTTTTCAGGAATTAATATGTCTTTTATGTCTCTTCTCTTTCCCCTATCTTGTGTTCTTCTTCTTATTCTGTTTTTGTTTTCAAATGGTAAAAATAATGCTGAGATTGGCTGTAAGAGCCTCATGATTATAGCTGTCATAAGCTAAAAGGTCTCGAGATTGCGTCAAACTCTTTTGCTTAGTTTTGTACTGATCAAGAACATACAGGCGTGGAAGTCAGTGATATGGTATTTTATTATTAGATTCTGTATGTAATGAGTCATGAGTCATGGATTTGCCTTACTTGGATGCTAACCACCAAATGCGGATTTTATGAAATTGATTTCTGGGTATCAATGGCTGGGCTTTGCATCCATGACCATGCAGAATTGAGTTCTAAGACTGAAAGTTCTTTGAAAATCTTTTAAGGTTGATTGGGTTTGATGTTCTTCTTCCCTTTAACTTCTGTGGTGGGACATTTTATAGAAAGGCACCCTTCCTGTTCTTCGAGTTCCTCTTTCCAGTTCAAAATGGTACTGGATGCATTTATCTTGTTTCTTCTGGAGAAGGGCTCTAATAACGCAATTATCTAATATGGTGTCTTTTTCTCCGGAAGAATTATTTCCAAATCGGAAAGCTGTTTCAAAATGAACCAAGGCTAATGCCTACCACTGTTAACATTGATGTAATTGAAGATGTTATTGTTCTACTTGAAATTTTTGTCCATAATTCCTCTTTACAGATTTGTTTATTTCAATCGTGTAGAGGCAGATGATTATGAAATGGGTTAGGGATATGTAATTCCTAACTCTGTTTTTCCTTTTATTTGATTCTAACTATGAGAATTATGAATAACACATTTGCTGTTTGCCTTTTCTTAATGTGATAAGTTGCACATTAGCTGATTGGAGTGCTTCATTGCTTTTCTTTTTCTGAAAGAATATTTTGGAATGTATTTTGGATGTCAACTGAATTGGTGCCTTCTAACACTCGTCCTTTCTGCTTAGTAATTCTTGTGACACCGACTTATCTAGTAATTCTTGTTGGTGATTACTACCATGAAATGTAGATTCTTTTACATATTCCATAGAAATTTGCTGCTGGCTAAGGGGTGGCTTGTCTTACAGAGTTGCCTGTTCTTTGATAGTTTAAGGATCAAAATAAGTAGCAGATGGCTGCTGAACTCGTGAATTCTGCAACAAGTGAAAAACTTGGTGAAGTAGATTGGACAAAGAATATTGAAATCTGTGAATTAGTTGCACACGATCAGCGGTGAGCATTCTCACCCGTTCAACAATATAGTACTTGTGACATGTGATCACTATATGTATTTCAATGAGATGTGCTACTTATGTTTTATTATTTTCGTGCAAGTATACAATGCAGATTCAGAGCTACTTGTACTTTGATGTTGTTATTTACTTATTGTAATCGATGACATATTGATTTTGTTATTGCAGCTAATGGTCTAAGCTGAAGACAAAGCTTTTTCTAAGAATGACTTTTATTTTTTTTGGATGTGCAGGCAAGCTAGAGATGTTGTAAAAGCCATTAAAAAACGTTTAGGGAGCAAGAATCATAATACTCAATTGTATGCTGTGATGGTGAGTTGTATGCTTTATGAATACATGTAATCAATGTAATTATGTCTTGATTTCCTTTGTTAAATGTGCATTGAAAGTGATTGTCCTACTCTTGCCTCATCCTTCAATGATATCTTACAATATATGACTTGTTTTTAATATTCTTTTCTTATTTTGCAGTTGTTGGAAATGCTGATGAACAATATTGGTGAGTGTATCCATCAGCAGGTGATCGATACAGGGATTCTTCCCATTCTTGTGAAGATAGTAAAGAAAAAGGTCTTAACATTAACCTTCTTCAGAATATGGGGAGTGAAGATTAGCCTCATCTCATATAATTATTATAATATTTTCTTATTTGTTGCACTTACAGACAGACTTGCCTGTACGAGAAAGGATATTTCTTCTTCTAGATGCCACACAAACTTCTGTTGGAGGTGCAACTGGAAAGTTTCCCCAATACTACTCTGCATACTTTGATTTGGTGGTAAGTATGCATGAAACTGACGTTATTTTTATCAGTTATGTAATACTGCACAATGAAACATATTGTGGACAAAAAAATACTATTCCTTTGGTGGATATGGAAGTGAATAAATCAGTTGTTACGAATCTGAACTCCCAAATCATGGTGTTTATATCGACTAGTGTTAATATCGAGATTTATCCGACAATTCTAATTGTTGCATATGGAGCAATCTGGATTAAGTTTGGGAGGAAAGTGAAGAATAAACTGTGAAAAAGTCTTCTAATCCTTGCTTGAAAGTTAAGATCTGCTATAACAATTTTGAGCTGTTTGATTAGATGGTAGATTTCATGAAGACTTCATGCTTATACCTTGATTATGAAAATGGTGCAGTTAGTGGGTGGGTTGTTTTCTTCATTTTCTTGAATGTTTCTCTCACTAGGGTGTAATAGCACACACAACATAGTTACATTGCTATCTTTAGCTATTAAACTTGTTTCCTATTGTGCTAAAGAATGCAGGAGTGCAATTTCCTCAAAGGCCGTCCGAAGTTCCAAGGCCTCCTCATGTCCCATCGAATGGTCCTGCTTCAAACGGAAATCGTAAAAGCACACCTAACGGGGAAATTGCTAGCTCTAGGCATGAGTCTGGCCCTCCACAACTAGAGCCTGAAGTTGTTCCTGAATCAAGGTATCTTTTGTGCAGTTACTTTCTCATATTACACTTATGCATTTTACAATGACCATTTTCAAAGGAGACGTGCTCTTAGTCTAATTTTGGATTCTGGACGTATCTATTTGATGCCAAAACTCTGGTTTGCAGTACACCGATTTGGAAAAAAATTCAGACATCTTTCTTTTAAGATTGTTTGCTAATTTATTTCTGGCTAAACATGTGAACTGTTGAAAGGAAATAAAATTATGAACTACTATTTGGAGGGTACTTTGTGTAGTTAATTCTCTGCGTGTATCTTGACTTTATCTACTTGAAATTTATGAACATCGAGCGCAATTGCCATACCATCCTTTAGACACACTGCAAAGTTGCAGGGAGGAACAATTGCAGCAAAATATTAGACCAACAAGGAGGCCACATTGAGCATTCTTTGGGCATAACTAATACATACCGATTGCCCCATAATAAGACTTTCTGAACTTATATCTATACTAGACCTTCAAAAAGTTGAGCGTTTAATCCCAACCATTCTGTTGTCGGCTTAGTTTTATGTTTATCAATAATTTCATTTGAGCTTCCACATGTTAGATCTATTGTTTATTCAATTCATGTGTGATTGAATTACATCTGGTTAGTAGGACGATCATATAATGATCACCCAATTAGTGATTATGCTTGCTAAAATTTCCATTGTTAAGTCTAATAGTTCTGCCTTGCAGTATTATTCAAAAGGCTAGTAATGCGCTAGAAGTTTTGAAAGAAGTCCTTGATGCTATTGATTCTCAGAATCCCGAGGTAAACTTTCCTCAGACTGTTTCTCTTGTTTTCTTTCCCATCTTTTGGGTGTTCCTCTCCTGTAATTCAGTTTGGATATGAGTCAATAGACATCCTCTGTTACCCCTTTTAATACTGATATAAGAACTGCAAGTAAAGTATTTCTTGAGCAAATTGATCCACACAGAAGGCATCTGTTTCTTATCAAATCTTTGTAGAAAGAAGCCAAATTTACTAATTATCAATGACCCTGATCTTTTATATCCTGATGTTTAACTTCACTCTAGTTTGAGATTTTTGAGATAAGCTCATTGCAAGCAATCAACGTTTATCTGTCTCTGTGTTGACTTGATTCCTCAAAAAGACCTAATGTTGTTAGTGTTAACAAAAGAGCAAGCATTAGATTATAGTTTTGAAATATGGGATTCTACGAATTTCATGTTACTTGGTTCTATATTAACTGGCTTCAAACACATTCCTAATTCTTTAAAATTAGCATTTTATCAGGGTGCAAAGGATGAGTTTACTCTTGATCTTGTGGAGCAGTGCTCATTCCAAAAGCAGCGAGTAATGCATCTTGTGCTGACTTCTCGGTAGGGACACTTTTTGTATCTTTGATTCGTAATGAGAAACATTTATGTAAACAAGGTCTGTGTTACGGGTTGAAATTGTACGTGTTATTTCCAATTAGTTTAGCTGCATTTTGCATTGTAGATTATCATCATGCAGTCGTGATTGCCTGAGAACTTGGATTGTATGCCTTCACTTTTTTATTTTTTTGGGAGCAATAATATAATTAATTAATTGATAACATAACCTGTCATATTGTCCTATTTGTTCATTGCAAGTTTTGATTGTTGACGTTTGATTCTTGCTCGAGCCTGGATGATGAAAAATTATCATGTCCAGTTCCTTTGGAGGATGAATCTATAGATGTTTACTGATATACATAAGTTTAGTGATATTGACACAATATGGAGGCGGGTCTTTCCAATGAAGCTTGCTTTTCATAAAAGTTGAAATAGCTAAATGTAAATATGTTAGGTTTTGTGTTAGTTTTAGTTGGTTCATGTTTTGATCGAAGTCATGGTTGAAAGCTTTTAGTATGAAAATTAGGCAAGAAAGACGATGTTCTATCAACTTTTAGCTGGCAAAATCTTGTTGCATCACACTTAGATTGCATGTGAGCGTGGATTTTTCAGGAGTACTTTTGTCTTAAATCGGTTGTTAATGCTTAAATCTCATGTTAGTGTTAGTCAAATCCCTCCATTTTTTGTCTTGAAACAAACAGTATGCATCATATTTAGTCATAAAAATTGTTAGTATGCATAATCACATGGCTGCTGCTTTGTCCTGGTACAGGGATGAAAAGGTGGTCTCTCGAGCAATCGAATTAAATGAACAGCTTCAGAAAGTTTTAACACGACATGAAGTGCTCCTCTCGGGTAGATCTACTTTTGCGGACAGGTCAACAATCTCAAATGGTGTTACTTCAACAGCAAATCATTGTAATCACGAAGAAACAGAAGAGGAGGAGGAGACGGACGAGCGGCTCTTTCGAAGGTCTATTTTACAACTTTATTAGGTTTATCTTTTTGATGTAGATTGCCTTTCGGCTAACGTGCCTTCATCCTTCTAAATTCTCTTAACATGGAAACAAACTTATGAGTCTCTTGCAGACTAAGGAAATATTTCTTTAGAGCATACTTCTAGCTACTCTAATCATATGGTCAACCGGACATGAAAATGCTGAGATTGAAATTGTTGTTTTGTCTGGAAACTTGACAGGTTACGGAAAGGAAAGGCTTGTGCAAGGCCTGAGGATGAAGTTCGTAACACACAAGATCATCCCCCACTCAGTCTGCTTGGATCATCCATACCAGGGGAAAGGTTGAACCGACCCCTTATACGGCCGGTTTCTTCTGAGCAGGTTCATGAGTCTGGTGCGAATTCCCCCCCATTTGCAATTCCGCCCCCTCCCTCCAAGCATGTAGAGAGGGAGAAGTTCTTTAAGGAGAAAAAGGTTGATGGTCCAGGCTTAAGTGGCCACATGAGAGGTCTCTCATTACACAGTCGAAATGCCAGCAGTTCCCGCAGTGGAAGTACAGATTTTAGTGAATGAGCACACCCCAAAACCACAGTTTGTTTTCATTACTGAATCAAGGGGTTGCCTTTTGTGTCATGTTTCTCTGGTTTCTGTTACTAATGTGGTTTTCTGTTATTAAACTAGCCTTAGAGAGTACGATGTTTTAGAGTGTACTAACTTGAGGTTTTACTGGTGTTTTCATATGAATAATGTTATTGCTTATAGAGCACCAAATTTCTGAAGTCTGTGACATTATCTTTTTGGTGGTTTGTATAAATATATTTCCCATGGTTTGTTGTTTAATTCAACTAAGATTGATCAAGTTTGAACTCGAGCTTACAATAATTTTCTGGTTTTAATTAATTATCGAATTTGATAAATTAAATTAAGTTTAATCAATAATCTTAATTAGATTTGCTGTCAAGCATCAATCACCACCTAAAATGAAGAAACAAGCTCGAATCTTGAAATCTAAATAACTTTAAGGTCAAACAACTTAATATCAGTTGGATTGCATATGAGAAATACAAACAACACAAAGAGGAAATATATGCATCACAATTAAAAGGAAGATATACACAAGAAAATGAAAGGAAGAGTTTGGAAAAAAAAAGAAGGGGAAAAGGGAATGGTGGGTAGTAATAGAACCATGAAAAGATGAGGAAGAGGAAGTGGTGTTGGTTTTTCTAAGTTTGAAGATAAACTGACTAGTCCTTCTCAGCTCTATCCCAAAGGGCCCCACTCTCATTATTGTTTATTTATTCTATTGTTTATTTATTCCACGGAAAGAAAGAAGCAGAACTTAGTTAGGTGAAGTGTTCTTACAAACGGTTTCCCGTTTCCCGTAAAGTTGGAGAAGGAAAGCTCTGACCTTTCTTCACACCCAAAAGCTCCTACTCTGTTCAGGGCGTATTCCATCACTTGGGTTCACTAAAGATTGTTTCTTTTTTTGGGTTCGTTCAAGTTTGGTGGAAAAGAACTTGGTAACCCATCAGTCATTCAACCATTGCAAGCCAAGAAAATGAATTGTAGTGGAGCAATTAACACGTCCTCTGCTTCTACATCTTCATCGACATTTTGTCTGCCAAATCGCCATCGTCGTCCTCACCTTAGTACAGCCGCTTCGTGTCTCAGTTATCCTTCTCGAAACGCCAAGTTCCCTCTGTAAGTCTATCTCTCTTACACGTCTAACTAAAGTGCCAATAGACCTTCTGGGATTGCAGTAAAATGTTAAAACTGGGAGAAGATAGCTCTTTGTTGATCTCATATTACTAATAATCGTTTCAGTGAACTATTGATGTGGAATTGTATAATGTATGGATAACCTTTTCTATTTATTTTATGGGTTAGTTTGCATTTAGGTTATTTTTTTCACTTTTTCTTGGTTTTGATAGACTCTTGCCACGGGCAATTTCTTCTTCCCAAGGATCCTCTGTGGTTCAGGTGGAGTCTGGTCTACGTTCAAATCTTTCAAGCATTAATGTAATAAACAAATCTTCCCAACTGGGATGGTCTGGGACGACTCCTTTATATTGTAAGCGATCACCAAACAAGCGTTCATTGGCTTTGGGAGCTCTAGTGACTTCAACATCTCAAGATGTGCCTCCTGCATCTCTAATTGGGGAAGAAAGTATAGGAGTTTTGCTGCTAAACCTTGGAGGCCCTGAGACCCTTGAAGATGTGCAGCCTTTTCTGTTTAACCTGTTTGCTGATCCCGTAAGACACGTACTTTTACTTTCATAACTTGTTTCAGAACTCACTTCTATGTGATTGTTGACGCTATCACCAATTGCTGGTTATATGTTTTTCTTGAAGGCTTTTTTGTCTATGCAATGCCTTTTGAATATGTTCTCTGTTATATTATGCCAGGACATTATCCGACTGCCAAGGTTGTTTCGTTTTCTGCAAAAACCATTGGCCCAATTTATATCAGTTCTTCGGGCACCAAAGAGCAGGGAAGGCTATGCTTCAATCGGTGGCGGTTCTCCTCTACGACAGATTACAGATGCACAGGTCGCTTTGTTTCCTCAATAACTCTTAATGAATTTCTGACGTTTTACTTGCTTAGTGTTGTTCTTCTAAGATGTGTCACTTCAAGAAAATGAGCAGAATGATTTGCATCCGGGATGGTGATGATCTGTTATGACAACAGACACGCTCACATAAGTTTTGCTCAAGTGTCTTTATCTATTTGTTCCAAGGAATCTTGCCTTATTTGCTATGCTCTTCATTCAGGCAGAAGAGTTGAAGAAAGCCCTTTGGGAGAAGAATGTCCCAGCTAAGGTTTATGTAGGCATGCGTTACTGGCACCCATTTACCGAGGAAGCCATTGAACAGGTACTTATGACCGATTCTAGTTTAGTTTCAAATTCTTTATGGTAATTGCCACTGAATCCTTAACATACTGAGCAGTGATCCTGCAAGCGCGAACATATTTCTCAACTAAAGGTGTGATTTTGATATATATTGACATAACTAAGATTTCACCTTCTAATTTGATTCAAATGTGGCAGTGTAGCAAGAATGAAGTTTGTGCAGTGTAGTCTAAACTCTCCATTAGGACATTGACTAACGTCCAGTGCAGGTTCTGCAAATCTTGCCATGGTGGTAAAAGTGGGTTGTGAATCGATACAATATTTGCAAGAAGCAAATTGTTTTTCACCTCTGATTGTAGATCCAGGAACTAATTAGGATGAATATGTTTGGTTGTTCTTTACCAATTTCATCACATTAACATCATCATATGAAGAAAAGTTCCGCATTTCATTTTATTGGATTAAGAAATTACTTACATTGCAGTTGGATTCACAGTTGCAGTTTGTGAAAGTGTGATTAACAAACTTGCTTTTGTCAAAGGTAGTTTACTGCTTTCTTACCAAATAACAGTGGAACAAGGAGATAATAATTAAAGTTTACTTTTAATAGTCCAATAGTGATTGTTTTGAAATTTAAAATGTTATTTTCTCACTGAATTTAAGAAATTTGGCATTGTCAACATTCGACCTTAACATCAGATTGTTCAATGGAAAAGCTGCTTTTGTAAAATCTACCTTTAAGTTCATTTTGCATTTGTATCATCTCTTAATTGTTATCAAGGTATTTTGTTTTTACCTTCTCTTAGTTTCTGAACTTGGTGTAAAAATTAAGTTTTATGAATCTGATTCCGGTTTTCTGTGTTCTCTTGTACAGATTAAGAAAGATAATATCTCAAAGCTTGTTGTGCTTCCACTATATCCACAATTCTCAATATCTACTAGTGGTTCAAGTCTTCGACTCTTGGAGAGCATATTTCGGTGATTGGAAAAACCATTACACATTGCATTAATTTCTGTGGAAATACATAGTATAAAGTCATTGATTGTTTTCTGATGTTCAACAGGGAAGATGAATATCTAGTTAATATGCAACATACGGTGATTCCTTCCTGGTACCAGCGTGAAGGATACATAAAAGCGATGGGAAATTTGATTGAGAAGGAATTAGAAAATTTTGACTTTCCTGACAAGGTATTACGTCAATATATTAATATGTTTTCAAGGCTTAGATTGACATCTTGTGCAATGGGTGGATGATATGCAAGGTACTAAGGGACCGATAAGTTGGTTGGTAGGATTTTTCTTGTAACTTCAAAAAGGAATAAATAACTTAAGAATTATGATTTCCAGAGCTTCTGAAAGCATTAAGAATTTGAAATAAAAAGAAAGGGGAAATGGGCTGACATTGGAAAAAGAATTGTTGCCTAGCATCAAAGACAGTGACCTTCAAATCCAGGTAAAAGAATTGCAGGGTTTATGACAGGAAGAAATGAGTTCCTAGGGTTAGCACGATTTAAGTAATCATCCACGTAAGAAAACCAGTGCCATTCTTCTCAAAACAGTTTGGCCAGAAAATTTAACCCCATAGTTTCAAGATGAAATAGCTTTTCTTCTACATAGTTTATGCATGGATGTTTTACTGTTTACTTTATTTTCTCAACGGAATTTCTATTGTGGCATTTAGCAAAGCAAGCCAATGAAAGGCTAGTTGTGTCAAAACATATTGAACAAAAAATGCTCGGTAATTCTACGGTGCTTATTTTTTGTATCTTCCTACTTTAGGATGCTTGTTCTTGTTTTGATTAGAGGTTGGAGATCACGACTTGCTTGTTTGACTCTACTTAAATTGCCACTTAACTATGATATTGCTTGTAGGTTGTAATATTTTTTAGTGCACATGGGGTGCCTCTTGCATATGTGGAAGAAGCTGGAGATCCCTACAAGGCAGAAATGGAGGAATGTGTGGATTTGATAATGGAAGAATTAGAGAAGAGAAAAATAACAAACCCCTACACCCTTGCTTATCAGGTTTTTGCAAGATTCTTCTTGAATCTGCCTCACATTTGATTACCAGTTTCCCTCTTGAAATGTGACTATAAAGCAGTTAGATTGATTGTTCAATAGATTCAAAGTTTGTTAGGGGAGTTTAGCATTTCGATTTTATGAGCTCTGTCGTCGACCTATTTATAAAATGATATGTAGTCATCAATACCTGCATTATTTGAGGATGGCTTGAAGAATCTGGTCATTATTTTACTTATGAAATGAATCTGTTCTGGAAATATTTTTGAGATTTCTTTAGTTAGGATTACTTGATGTGGTGGATACGCTTTGTTAGATGTTAGTTGTTAGATATCACTTCATTTTTATGCTGAATGTCTTGGGTCTTTCCAGAGTAGAGTTGGACCGGTTGAATGGCTGAAGCCCTATACTGATGAGACAATCATTGAGCTCGGGAGAAAAGGA
This sequence comes from Erythroxylum incrassatum, assembly GCA_026546855.1. NCBI lineage: Eukaryota > Viridiplantae > Streptophyta > Magnoliopsida > Malpighiales > Erythroxylaceae > Erythroxylum > Erythroxylum incrassatum. The sequence goes on along the minus strand of JANVCL010000212.1, from coordinate 31,723,844 downwards.
GTGAAGAGTCTTCTTGCTGTCCCAATTAGGTAAGTCATGATAAGACGCCTTATTTGATGTAGCTATGTGCTTGTTAGACGATTGTCCACTGCCAATGCCACTGCTCGATTTTAAATCATTGTAACCGAGATTTATTCTCAACACCTTATGCCTTGTTCGCAGCTTTGTAAGTGAGCATATTGAAACTCTTGAAGAAATTGATGTCGAGTATAAAGAGTTGGCTCTAAAATCTGGAATAGAAAAATGGGGACGTGTTCCTGCACTAGGATGTGAACCGACCTTCATTTCTGACTTGGCGGATGCTGTGATTGAGAGTCTTCCATATGTTGGAGCAATGGCAGTGTCAAATCTTGAGGCTCGCCAGGTAACGTTTCTTATTCTGGTCAAATTTTAGAAGTAAGTGAAATACTTGAAGTTTGCTATTTGTTAATGCTCCAAACGTACCCTCCCATTGTCGGGAAATGCTTTTTAATATATCTTATGGTAAGATGCATATTATTCAGAAGAAGGATATTTGAGTCTGTTTGGGAGAAATTAATTCTATAAATTGTTTTGGGGTTCATCTGCAATTCCTCACATCAGGTGTTTGGAATGTTAAAAATTGTGGAATTGAATTCTAGGAATGAAGCAAACACCATGTAAACCTCTCCAATATGTTCCCTTATTACCGATTCCCTTGTCTCTTTCGATTACTTTTGCTCACCATTTAAGTTGCAGGATCCATAAGTTATTTTCACTTTAATCAGCTGGATATTGGCCTGATATGCAGTGCAGGCAGATTACATTTTTTTTTTCTCAATTCTAGTAAGTTCGGCAAGTTGTGCATTGACCTCTTGGTTCTAACTCCAATTTGTTCGATTCATTCAGACAATTGATGTGTCTGCTCCATGCATTGTGAAATGAATTTATGAATAGATGGAGTATGTTTCATGTTGCAGTTTCTGTCCAGCCCTTCTGAAACGTGAAAACCATCCTTTAGAAAAATGGAAGGGACTTACTAGATAAACTCAGCTTAAATCATCGTTCTCTTGTGTTTCGATCTTGCTTTCAATAAAACTGCTCTTTTTCTGTTTTTCTTGGTCTGACTGGTCTTTTGGGATATTTACTACAGTCCTTGGTACCACTTGGCAGTGTAGAGGAGTTATTGGCAACTTACGACTCGAAGCGCAGAGAACTTCCTTCTCCGGTGACAGTATGGGAATGGGGTTGGACCAGAAGTGCAGAAACTTGGAATGGAAGAGCAGCTATGCTGGCAGTTCTTGTTCTATTGGTCCTAGAAGTCACCACTGGGCAAGGGTTTTTGCACCAGTGGGGTATATTGCCGTTGTTTCACTAATTGAAGCCATACCCTAGTCCAAATTACAGTAGTGACATTTCCAGTTTTGTCTTTAAAACACAATCCTTGTGGATTATATGATCCTTTTTATACATATATTACACTGGATGCTGAGAAAGGTTGGATTTTGACTTCATACAATCTATGTAGATGCTAAAGGGGAATGGATATTGTAGACTAGCATATTCTTACATATATAAGTTTGTAGCTTGGATTGTAGAAGCTTTTGCAAGTTCCTGTGGTATTTGATTTGATTTCAACGAAGAAAAAGAAGTGTACTTGTTCCTCCCTTCCTCTATCTGATGCCTTCTGTATCTGTAACCATTGGCAGTATCTGGTTATGAAAAACTGATCTACTAGAGGACATACTTGAATCATGGAGTCATTTGCATGCTAGTTTTGAGATGAGGTTTAAAATCTTTGAATTCCATCTAAATTAGGGATGACAATGGGCCGACTTATGGGTCGGTTTTGTTAATTTTTTAAAAATAAATTTTAAAAAAGTAAATATATAAAAATGTCTTTTTTTAATTAAATATTTGGATTACCTAAATTTAGGCTTGTCCGATACCTAATTTTTCTAAGCAAAATGTTGTTTTGTTTAGCTTCAAATTGGATGGGCCTAATTTGACTTATGAATTGATTCATTAAAAGCTCTTAAATTTAGGCTCATAAGTTAACCTGCCATCCATAATCTAAATATGGGAGTTTATAGAGTTCCATGCTTTACTTCATGCTTTCTTCTTTTTCTTTCTTAATTTCCTGAGTTTCTTGAATTTAGTTTGAAAGAGACTAGCTTGTAAACTTCCTTGTAAGCAGATACAGGGATCATAGAAAAAACTAGTGTCATTCATCATACATTTAAGTCCTTGATTAAATAAAGAAGAATCCAAGTTTGGAGTTGCATTAATTCTTCAGCTTTAACACATTCTGCTACCTGTTATTGTACACACACATCAAAAAAAGAAAAAGAGAAGCCATTATTCTTCTTAACTTATATGGTACTCTCCACTAGCATGGACCTCCTTCACTCTCTTCTCATATTCATCTTCCTCATCATCTTCCTCTACCTCTGCATCAATGTCTTCCTCCTCTTCTTCATCTTCTGTACCCCAGCCAAATCCTTTAACAGAAGTAGATGCTGGTGGCTTGTTTCTTGCCTCAGCCACAATTTTCATGATGTCTTCTACACTTTGAACAGAAAAGCTTTGACTATCTCTTCTGTAGTAAATGGCTTGAGATGAATCTGTAAGCTCCTTTGGTAAGTTCTTCAAAAACCATGGATGACTTTTTATTTCTTTCAGTGATAATCTCTACAAGATAAGTAACAAGAGAGGAAACCGTGTCAAAGAGGGTATAACAAGTTTCATTGGCTAGTTAACAGTAATATCGACATACCGACACAAATTCTGATAGTTGCAGAATGAAACTTACCCTGGATGGATTTGCAACAAATATGCGAGAGAGCAGGTGTCTGCAATCTTGAGATATATGAACATAGTCAGGGATTTTGTACTGTACAGCCATTATCCTCTGCATGAGAAGAATCACGAGAACAAGAGGTGTGAGATGACTTAACCAACTATCAATTCCGACATTAGTGAAAATGGTGGCTAGGTGTATTCACCTGGATTGTTTTTCTAAAATTCTTGGGATCATCTTGGTCTTCAAATGGATAGGCTCCCACCAACATTACGTAGAGAGTAACTCCGCATGACCATACATCTGCCAACTGGAAAACCACAAAAAAAAAAAAGGAGAGATAACATTAATATAGGACTGTTAGGCTGTAGTTTCAAATATTGTTCTCATATATTAATTTCAGACCATAAACACATGCCCATCACGAAGAAAATGCATACCAGAGTTCATATTCTCATGTTAAATTCAAAGGGAAGCACTGGATTGATGCCCAAAACAAAGTTTTGTATTGCAGGAAACAGATCATTGGATGCTGATAAGTGAAGCTTTTTCTTCAAGTAAATTCTATTTCTATTGGAACAATTACACATCAAAAGCATTCTGATGTGTAATTAACAGTAATCCTTTTCAGAAGAGTATTCTGAGCTTTACAGATGCATATATTCTGATACTTGGTCAAGAAAATGAACTCTTTGACCTTGAGTCCTCGAAGCCTAAATCCACTATTTAATTCCATAAAAGACAAAAGAGAGTCATATTGGAGAAGCAGATCCATTCAAGATCCATACATGAAAAATCATAAACAATAAACAAATGTCCACTACAAACTACAACAAATCCACTGCTACCTCATCTTCTAGCCCAAGTTGAAAGGGCCAAAAAAAAAAAAAGAGGTTACGTGCCTAACTCTTGAAAATGACAGTATCCCTTTGATAATAAAAAGAAATGTAGTCTCCTACACGAAAAAGATAAACAAATGAACTCAACTCATCCAAGTTCATGTCATTATGTAATGATTGCGTGCTCTTTAGTGTATACAAAATGATCCCAGTCTACTTCACTAGAGCTGGAACCATAAAATATAAAAACTAAACTAAAAAACTTGCCTTGCCATCATATTCTCGGCGAGAGAGAACTTCCGGTGCAATGTATGCCGGTGTTCCCACCGTGGATTTTGGCCTTGAATGCAGCAATGAAGACTACAACCATGGATGGAGAGAAAAACCAAATCAAATTGTCGAAAGAAACCTTAAGAAAACTTGAAGAAAAGAACACTAGCTTAATTTAGTTTAGTCCAAAGTTCAAACCTTGGAATAGCCGAAATCACAGATTTTCAAGCGAGGAGCAGGGCTTCCATCTAGCAGTGTATTTTCCAGTTTCAAGTCTCGATGACAGATTTGCTGTTAAATAACCAATAAACCAACAAACTTGTTCAAATTAGAGATAAGCAAACAATAAAAGTCAAGATCTGCCCAAAAAAAATTTGAGATCAACTTTACCATGAAGTGGCAGTAATCAACACCAGATATGAGTTGCTGAAAGAAATATCTAGCCTGACCAATTACAAATCCAAATGTTAAATATAGGATGAAAAAAACATCAGGTAAGTACCTAAGTAACAGAAAATGAAGAAGACAAAGAGAAACAGCAAGAAATAACCTCATCCTCACTGAATCTACCGGCATTGCAGATCCTCTCAAAGAGCTCTCCACCAGCTGCGTACTCCATTACAATCGCTAAGTGGGTTGGAGTCAACACCACCTGTAACCAATCTCCAAACAACCAAACCGATCATCATCAGATACCATACCAGGAACACTTGGACTGATCTAAGAAAACTTGCCTCTTTGAAACGGATTATATTGGGGTGTCTCAGTGATCTGTGATTGATAATCTCCCTCGCCACATTCTCATCAATCTGCAGATATGAATCAAACTTACACACATCAAGAAAATATGTACATGCTAGATCCTAAAACATCAACTTCCCAGGAACAAAATACCGAGATTGTAATAATGGAGAATCAAAAAAAAAAAAAAGAGGACCTTGTGACCTCGCTCGATGTATTTCATGGCCACAAGCTCTTTGGTTTCCTTGTGCCTGAGGAGCCTCGCCACTCCGAAATTCCCAGCTCCTAAATCCTTAACAAGTTCGTACTTATCCATCTCCTTTCCACTTTCTTTCTTCAAACTGTATTCAATATACTACGACTGATCCCCAAACTACCTAAGTTTGTGATTAAGATCTCATACACAACATGCACAAAGAAAGGTGCATGCAGCTTTTTCGCTAGTTTTCCTTTTTCTTTCAACCTTAAAGTTTGCAACTTTCCTATAATTCATGCATCCTTACCCTCAACAAATAGACATATATAGAGAGAGAAAATGGGAGAAGTAGTGAAGCAACTGGCAAGTTAAGATTGAAGAAAGAAACAAACTTTTTCTGGTTTTTGAGTAAGAAAATGGGAAACAGTACGTGAGTGAGTATATTATAGATTTAGAAAAACATAGGCATGCGGGTCCACCGTCCACAGGAAGCACTGCCATCTCCAATCTCCATTACATGTATGTGTATGTGTGTGTACTGAATTTCCTAAGCTTTCCTTTTTAATTTAGAGTAAGGCCATTGTTACTGTGGATAGCTCGGATCTCTAAAGACGGCGTTGAGGTAGGGGAAAGAAGATGCCATGTTTGACTTTTGCATGTGTTCATGTTTTGGCTTCTTCAATCTCAACCACAGAGTTGTAACACACGAAGTCCTTATGTCGGCTTTTTGATGTAGACAAATTACTTTACATTAACTTCGGAAAGTTTTGTCATCCTCAAATGTTTTTAAAATTTTTAATTTAAATACTTGTAATTAATTAAAGTAACAACAAAATATATAAATATAATATTTAAGTTAATCAAATATTATTTATATGATAATTTAAATTAATTTTAAAATTATACTGAATTAATTAAATCAAACTTAAATTAATAATTTATTACAAGTCGTATTTAATTAATTTAAATTTAATAACTAAAATTAAATTATTAACATTTAATTAATCTTCTGATATATATATTACGTGTGTTTGGTTATTATTTTTAAATTCTGAAAAGATCAAATAATTTTTAAAAAAGTTCAAATTACAAGGAAATTTTATGTAACAAATTCACCGTATATTGTTGTTTTTTGGGACCATTTTCTGTTAGAGTCTAAATGTGAGGAATTGACTTAAAATATGATATATTTTAAATTGTCGGTATAAAAAATAAAGAAAAGATATTTTATCTAATTTTATAGTATCTTATTCTGTCCCATAAATTTCAGTCATTTATTTATATAGGTCCTATGTTTATCTATGCAAAATCTACATAAAACTCGCATAAATAAATAGTTGAGATTTATAAAACAGAAAAAATATATAAAACTAAACAGAAGATTTGAAATAAAAAAAGATATCTTAAATAATTTAGAATCGCATTGGAAGTAATAAATAGGAGTTGTTGTGTTGTGGGGGACATGTGATGGTGCACATGGTGAAATGGCCTATCCATATCATAATTATTGTAGCAATTGTTTGATGTAGTATGACTCAGCGCTCAACTTGCTCTTTACTTTCTCTGTCTTTTTTTCTCAACCATTCAATTTGCACTCATGCCTATGAAATACATTTTCATATAAGTTAAAAACTTACAAGCTCATTTTAAAGCTCTCGATTCACTAACTTCCAATTTTCAGGTCTTGTGTTCCGATTACAGAGTTTTTATCGTGTTTTATTAAATATCATTCTTGAATGTGTTGATGAGATTTAGCTTCTATGTAATTGAGCTTATGCTACTCTTAGTTGATTTTTTAATAGATCTTTTTTTAAAAATGCAGTTAATTATTTGACTATTATTTAAAAAAGAGTTTTTTTTAAGAGCTTCCTATAGTAGATTGTTTGAAAACATAAAAATAAAAAGTAGTCTTAATTTTAACCATATCTTATTTTGTAATAAAAATTATTTATGCATGTAAATATTATTTAAAGTATATTAAATAATATGTAAGAAATCGGAGAAGATAGATTTGCAAGATAAATATGAAGATGATGAATTTGTGAGTATTTTGAAAATTATGTGTAAAACATAAGGATAAAAAGGACTAAAAAAGACTCATTAATTGATCTGAAAAATTTACTCGAAAAAGTTATTTGAGAAGCTTCTTTTAGAAGTTTCAAATTTGAGCTTCTTAAAAAGTTATATTTTGGCTGCTAAAAAAGTCATATTTATTAAAGAAATATTTGTATTTTACAGTTAAACACTAATTTTTCCTCAAAAAAAGCTTTTGTAGAGAAGAAAAGTACTTATTGACCTCCTAAAAAACTATCCAAATAAGCACTTAATAGAACAAAGTTGTAACAGAGTAATTGAAACAAAGAATTCAATGTGATATAGGATTGGTCGTGTGAGTACCATCGCCCACTTCTCACCATTTATATGATTGACATGTGCCACAGTCAATGACGGAGTTAAGAATTTAAGATAGAAAAGTTCAAATATTTAATTTTTTAATTTTAGGGGTCCATCGTACCACTGACCTCTAAATAACATTGTCCTTATATATATATATTAAAAATAAACATATTTAATTTTTTAAAATTTTAAAGGGCCCAGTAGTGTATCTCCCCGTCAATGGCCACAGTATTGCAAAACTATTACATGACAAATAAAGTTGAATTTGATTGGATTTAAAGTAAATAATTTAAGTTTAAGTAAATTATAAGTTAAACTCAAATTTTAAAATTTGACTCAAAAGATTTAATAATATCATATAATACAATTTAAATAATAAAATTTTGAACTAGTCTAATTCGATTTATTTTCATTTTTATTTATAACTAATTAAGGAATTAATTAAGTAATAACTATTCTATCACTCCTAAAAGATGGGGTGAGTGGTACTTAGCTAGAAAAGTAAGAATAGTCTAACCACTAATCACTGCTGTTAACTAACTAACTAACCACTCTCCTTTGGTATGCCACCTCCTGCTATTATGAATATTGTTTGATTATTAATAAAATTTTATAACTTATTCTTAAAAAAAAAAACTAACCTCTCTCCTTCGTAATCACATCAATATGATATATAATTCACTACTATTATAGTGATGATAAGGGATAGGGTTAGGTAGGGCCAAACCCACTCGAAAGTTTATGTATTCTTTTAATTTTTAAAAACTTAAAAAACACATTATTTTAATAAAAACAAAATCATTTTATTTAAATATTTTAAACTTAGAATTGAAATTGAGTTTGACTAAATGTACATATATTTTTTTAATTTTTAAAAACTAAAAACGAAGTTGTTTTAATAAAAACAATGTTGTTATATTTAAATTTTTTAAATTTTAAGTCAGATTAAATAGTAAAACTTAAATTTAACCTATAGTTTAAAATTTTTAAAAATAAAAATTTGAACTTTGTCCAAAACTTAGTAAAATTATAACCTATAGTGTAGGGTAAATTTTGTAATGTATTATGTTATTTTTAAACATTCTCTACCTACTGTCACCTTATCTTCTCGGTAGGTCTGTCTACCAATATACAATGAAAGTTTCCTAGAAGGACAAAAAAAAAAAAGGCACCGGTCCTAAGGCCAACTCATGAACTACCCCTATTTTACCTTTTTTTTTATTACTGCCTTCTTAAGGCCAACTCATGAACTACCCTATTTTACCTTTTTTTTAATTACATTAGGTATTTTAGTTTAGTCGTATTAATTTTAATACCCCATCCCAAGGTCCTAAATGAGATAAATATGAAACTTTAAGATTTATCAGGTTTTTACGTAGTTTGTACATTTCTACGCACAAGAAACTAACATATACTTGATTGGTCAATTGTTAATTAATTACTGGCCCTATTCAACATCAAATTCTCAACAACCCTCAAATTCTTTAGTAGTTTTAACTCTCACACTATCGTTAAAAGCGAGGCGTCCATAATTAATCCGATCAAGAAGTATTATCTCAGAACTAGAACATCCCCAGTAGAGAAAATTTCTCAATTTCTCTACTTTTACATGACTCAAAACTTAAGACCTCCTCTAAAGAAAAGCCTAAGTGAGAAGTTTACTATTTACGTCATTCCTCATTGTTGACACTAATAAGAAAAGAAAGCAAATCATGACTTTTTTTAGTTTGCTCATGGCTATAAAACGACAGGAACGACGTGTCTATGTCTCAGACTTACGGTGGAAGAAGAAGAAGTGATGCTGCTTCGTCATGCCCCTCACACTCAAGACAGCACTTGAGTTCCTGAGTCTGCTTCTTCCAAAGAAGAGACCACTATAGTTTCTCATCTTTTTTGAGTCCCGGAAGAAGGCTCTTCAACAGGGACAGATCTACAATGCACTTGCCCCCACTGCCCCCAATAAATTTCCTGTAAAAAATTATTTTTAATTTTTGCCCCCATAAAAAAATATAAACTTCCCTCCACCATTCCAGTATCATCACCTGACTATAACTTCTCATTGGCGTTCATCGGAGTAGCAACAGTTTTACACCCCCATCATGTTGAATCTTGTTAACGTATCCTCTACATATTTCCTTTGTGTCATGAAAATACTATCATTCGTTTGAGTAACTTTTAAGCCCAGAAAATATCTCAACTTTCCAAGATCAATCATGTCAAACATTCTTTTCATAGATTTTTTAAAATCAAATATAATACGTGATGAAGATCAGGTATATATCATATCGTCAACATATAAGCTTCTACCATAATTTGATCCGTACCTTGCTTCTTGACATAAAAAGTAGACTCATGCATACTTCTTTCAAAACCATTATTGTGGAAGAACTTATCTATGTTTTTTGTATTATGCCTGAGGCGCCTGCTTCAAATCGTATAGCACTTTCTTGAGTTGAAACACTTTATATGGCTCATTCTGATTCTCAAATCTGGGTGGTTGGGCTACATAAACTTCCTCTTGCAATTCTCATTTTTAAACAATTGACTTTACATCAAATTGAAAAAATTGTCCAGTGTTTCTGTATTGCTAGTGCCAATATAACTCGAACAGGTTTGAATTGAGCAACTGGTGAGAAAGTTTCTTCAAAGTGTATCCCTAGTTATTGGGCGTAGCCTCTTACTACTAACCGTGCCATATATTTTTTGATGCTTCCATCTTCCAAGAACTTTGTTTTGAAAATTCACTTCAAATCAATAATATTTTTACCTTTGGTATGTCTACTAGCCCCCAAGTTTTATTTTTTTCAATGGCTTCAAGCTTTTCTTGCATTGAATCTTGCCATACTTTTTGCTTCATAGCCTGTTCTACATATGATAGTTCCTCGACAAATAGGACTAGTGGTGAGGTGGCATAAATCTCTTGACTAAGAGACTTGTATTTTCATGGTGGTGAGTCCTCTAATGAAGACGCTGAATTGGAAACTGAACTTGAACTTGTTGGTGTTGAATTTTGTGAGCTGTGCAGAGTGTTAACTACCACATCAACTGTTATTTCTTCCTCTTCCATTATCTCTAATTGCGTGACTGACTCCTTACTTTCTTTCTACCATTCCCAACAGCCTTGCTTATCAAACTCCACATTTCTACTCACCACAATCTTCTCATTTTCTAGATCATAAAGTCTGTAGGCTTTCGATTTAGTATAGTAACTGATGAAGATATATTTTTTCGATTCCTCTTCCAACTTATTCCTGTCACTTGTGAGCAAAGCATAACAAATATAACCAAATATGCGTAAGTGGCTTACTAAGGGTTTGCTTCCATACCACACTTCATATGATGTTTGGTTCCAAACTGCCTTCGTGGGTGAAATGTTAATAAGATACACTGCAGTGGCCATTCCTTCTACCCAAAAAGAGTTTGGCAGTCTCTTTTCCTTCATTATTGATCGAGCCATTTCTACAACGGTTTGATTCTTTCGTTCTGTTACGACATTTTTCTCGGGCTTGTATGGAGCTATCAACTCTCTCTTAATACCACGTTCTTCACATAAATCAATAAATTCGTTTGACATGAACTCACCTCTGCAGTCCATTCATAATGCCTTTAGGTTCATTCCACTTTGTTTTTCTACCAACGCCTTGAATTTTTTGAAGTGCTCAAAAGTCTCTAACTTCAGTTGCAAGAAATAAACCCAACTCATCCTGCTATAGTCATCGATGAATAATAAGAAATATTTACTTCCTAATAATGATTCGATCCTCATCGGACGACATAGATCAACATGTATCAGTTCCAAAATCTGAGTAACACATTTGGATTTTCCTAATGGAAACGCCTTATTGGATTGTTTTCCAATAACACATTCCTTACACATCTTTTCTAGCGGTGCAATGTAAGGCAATTCTTTGACCATTTCTTTTCTCTTCAGTAGTTAAAGTCCTTGAATATTTAAATGTCCGTACCTTAGGTACCACAACTCGCTATTACCAACTACTTTGCTTACCATGGTTACATGTTCCGAAAAATTGAGAAGTAACATTCAATTTGGTGTCATTTGTGCAACTGCAAGAATTTCACTTGTAGCTTTCTTCTTTACCGCACATTTATTTATCATCATCATCATACCCCGAAGTCCCGCAATGAAGCAAGGTCTGAAGCGATCTGATGGTACGCAGCCTTACCCGTACATTGTAGAGATGCTGTTTCCAGTAGACCCACATGCAGATGTTACAGGATAATAGTGATGTAGGTTAAAAATGTAAAAACAGACAAAAAATATATATAATGAATATAATAATTAGTTAAAAAAATACTAAAACTAAAATTAAAATAAAAATAATAAAAAAATAATAATAATAATAACAACAATACCCCAAAGTGTGATAATAAAGAAACGTCAAGACTTATAAGCAGAGTTCTCTCCAGACCTTGTCAGGACAACAGAGTTCTTACCAAACCTTGTCAGGACAGCAGAGTTATCATCGATGCCAGAGGGTTTACTGTTTACAGGTTGTACTCTCCACCACATGAAAGGAATCACGACAATGGGGACACAGAGCAACGACACTGTTGAAGACGCTATCTTTTTCGTTACCGGAAACGTTAAGAACGTTTTGTTTTCTTGTTGACATACACACGATAGATCCCACAAAAGAAACAGAGCATACCTTTACAGTGAGGTCATGGACAGTTTTATTGGTAGTGGCTCTTTCTGACCCAGAAACCAGATCCTCATATACTGAATATTTATTATTATCAAATAATACCGAATATCTAGATTCAATCAATTGTCCCACGCTTATGAGATTATGAGCCAAACATGGAACAAAATGTACATTCTTGATGAGTATTTTTGCGGTTACCTAATCCAATAGTCGTGGTACCTCGTCCTTCAATTTAAAGTTGCTTGTTGTTCTCAAGACGAACCAATGATTTTATTGATTAATCAAGGTCTTTAACCATGGATTTGTCCTTGTCATATGATGTGAGCGGCCACTATCGAGATACCACAGTTCCTTGCTAAACTCGTCAATGTTTGATGAAGCCCTGAACAAGTAGTCATCTTGTTCATCTCCTTCTTCTGCAAACTTGGCTTCCTCCGATTTGAACCAACAAAATTTGTTTGCGTGGTAGTACTTGCTGCAATAAGAGCAGTGAAGAGAACTGTTATGTTCTCGACCTCAATAGTTTCTTCAATCCCTTGCCCTTATGGGCTGAATAGAGGAATCTAGCTCCCCTTTTGTCTAAAACGCCTTTTCTTCTCCAGCAGATGACCTGTTAATTCTTGATTCGTGGGCTTGTAAAGACCCCATTAGTTCATCAAATGAAAATTTTGATTAATCCTTAGACTCTTCAATAGCCACAACCAAATGATCAAATATAGGAATAAAACTTCTTAGAAATTTGGCCACCACAATTTCATCACTAATTTCATCTCCATACGAACGCATGTGGCTCATAACCGTAGAGACTCTTGCTAAATATTCTTGAATTTACTCTTTGTTATTCATGCAAAAAGTTTCAAAATCCTTCATAAATGATTAAAATTTGACAGTAATTACCTTTGTGGATCTTTGATACTCAATTTTCAAAATCGACCATGCCTTCTTTGCGGTTGTAGCTGCAGCTATACTTGAGAAAATGGCATCATCTACTGCCTGCTGAATAAAACACAGGACCTTTTGCATCGCACTTCAAATTGTCCTTATGGGAAATATTGTCGTCACTTGTTTCTACGTAGCCAGACTCAACAAAGTCCCAAAGATCCTATAATTTAAAGAGCGTTTTCATCCTAATACTCCAGGATCGTACAAGTCACCTTTAAAAATGGGTATCTGCGGATGTGAAACATTGATAGAACTTGCATTTGCTACCACTTTGTTTGATAAAAATCAGAACGCCCAATAGAATGAACTGCAGGCTGTGATACCAAATCTTAGAAATTAATAAACAAAAAGATGAAGAACGGTGACTTAGAAATAGACAAACAAAACAATGAAGACAACGTTATTTAAGTCTGTAGCTCAGTTGTGTAAATTAACCCAAAATTGAGCCTATAAATAGGTTGTACAAGACAGAGGTTACAACGCCAACTTAATAATAAGAAACTAAGAGGACCCTCAACGTAAGCAACAGGAAAGTAAAAAGACTCTCAACAGGACTCCACGTTTATTTTGCTACTCAGTAAACCAAAACAGCAACTATAACTAAAAAATTCGAATGACTTCCAACACTAAAAACAGATGAGATAATAATCTTGACTCAGTAATAAGCATATGCACAACGTGACTAATCTTATTTTGAATCAATTTCAACGTTTAAGAGTTGCTTATTAAAGACCTGCATGATGCTTTGGAGAAGGTAATGTTCATGCATGGCTTCGACAAGGAAGGTCATCCTGTGTGCTACAATGTCTATGGAGGGTTTCAAGACAAAGAGCTTTACCGCATTCTCTTATGAAAACAAGAGGAAGAGATTCTTAAGATGGAGAATTCAATTCCCGTATTTCCACCGTTGTTCAGGTCAATGACTTGAAGAACTCTAGTGGACCTACTACGAGAAAACTTGACAATCAACTGGCCAAACACTTCAACTGCTTCAAGACAACTATCCTGAGTTTCTCGCAAAACAGTCAACTCTACGTAGCTTTCCAGAAGTTGAACTGTTACTGGGGTTGTTCCGTTTTCAGGTCTTCCTCAATGTCCCTCGGTGGTACATATGCATGGTGGTGAATAGAATGATAACTTCATTTTTGACTCAGAACAAAAAGCAACTTCGTCATTTCTGGTCCTTCCAAATCCGCAGAGACCACTTTTGAGGTGATAAAACAAAACAAAACAAAAAAGAGTATTTTTCCGCAACTTTCCTTTCAATACCTACTTTGTTTCAAACTTGGGTTTCTGTTAATTATAGATCTATAGCTGCTGAACAAGTACCTATCAAGTATGGAGGATTGAGCAAAGATGTTGAATTTGGCACAACAGACATTGTCGCCGAGATTATTGTGAAACCAGCAGCAAAACAAATTGTTGAAGTCCCAGTTACTGAAGACCAGATCCTCTGTCCAGTTTTACTCTGTCTTATTCTGTCTCATAAAATTTCAGTTATTTATTTTGCGGGCCCCACATGAATAAATGGCTGAGATTTATTGGACACAATAAGACACCATAATATTGGACAAAAGATCTGGACTCCAGTTACTGAGGTAGTTCTGTCCACAAGTAGAGAAACATTTCGACCATGTCTAGATTACTGTCTTTATGGAATTTTCAACTTGGACACAATGTATCTTTTGTTGGTTTATACCCTTGCAGCTAATTTTGGTTGTACTTTTAATTGTATAAAGTTTGTTTTATTTAATAAAAGACATTCTTTATCTTTGTGCATTTTAATTATTTAATTATCAATCGAAAAGATAAAATCCCTGGAATAATTATTATGCAATTAGAAATTATAATGTGATTATAATTATGAGATTCAAATTGCAT
>JANVCL010000212.1:31685722-31703846 GCA_026546855.1 Erythroxylum incrassatum | reverse complement strand
AAGGGTCAATATGTGATATTTGATCTTATAAGGATTTATTAATAATTATAATTAAAGTTTGACTTTAATTGTAATTTAAATAAAATCCAAGGATATGAAAAATATAAGATTTTTCATATAAAAGGAAAAATTAAAATACAAATGAGGCAAGCACTTCTAACAAGTTTTTCCTCTCAAATTCGATTTGAGTTTTTCTCCGCAAAGATCTTTGGATACCGTTAGAAGCCAGACGATTGAACAGCTCGTGAAATTGACAATTTCAGAGAAGCAAGATATTGTATCAAGAAATCGGGAAAAATGTTAGTTTTAATTTATCAATTTCTTATTTTAAGTTTCAAATTTAATTCTGTTAAAGTTAATTATGTGAAAAATTTTACACTCATTCTGTTGCGCTTAGATTTGATATTGCGATTATTTTCCAACGTCTTCTTCTTCTATGGATTTTGTTGACTTTTGGATGAATATATATAAATTGAAAAAGCTAACAGGTGCATGAAGCTGAGTGGCGAGACACGAGGAAGTAGCCAAGTGCACAACAGTCATGGTTATGGATGCGCCGAACGCCGTCCACGTCACCTCCACCCCATAAACACTTGTCATCTCCACCGACACACACCACTTGCTTTTCCTATAATATATATAAACCCTAAGCCTAACCAATACCTCAAGAGAAGAAGGAAAAGAGACCGGAGACAGATGGAGAAGAAGAGATCAGTTCCTTTTGCTCCTCTCTTAATGCTTCTGCTACTCCTTGTGCTCGGTTCAAGTACGTATTCAATCTTAAATCTTTAATCATCATCATTTGACTTCACATCTACGCATGTGTATTATCTCATATTGCTACGTTACTTGCTTGCATGAAGAGATGGTAGTTCAGACCGAAGGAAGAACGTCTGTCCCAGAGCCATAGGTTCAAGGGACCATGCGTCAGAGATAGCAACTGTGCCTCCGTGTGTAAAACTGAAGGTTTTTCCCCGGCGGCGACTGCAGAGGTTTCCTCCGCCGCTGTTTTTGCACTAAAAACTGTTGATGATCATCATTACCATCGCATGCAATTACTCTAAAATTAATCCGACTATATATATATGTATATCAAGAAGACTAGTTTGGAACATGTAATTGCATATGTGGTGGTTGCAAAATAAATTTGACTTGTCCTATTATATGGGATGTGGATCATACTTTCTCCTTCTTGTTTCAATTTACCTTGAGCTTAAGTTTGAGGTCATGAGTTTTAAATTTAAGTTTGATATAATTTAAATATCAAGTTTAATTAAATTGGTTAATTTCAAATTTAAGTTTAAGTTGATTTTGAAGGAAATTTTACACACGAGATTTTAGATTAATTGCATAATTAATCAACACAAGTAATTAATCCTAGAATTGCAACATACTATATTCAATAATTGGATAGATAAATACCTGAAATTTGGAGAAACATTGAATCCATTGTAACATTCTGTGAAACGGAGCGACAGAGATACAGAGGATTGATTACTGCTATTTCGAACCTTAATCAGTAAAAACATACATACAGTTTTCAATTAGGCGATTGTATTTAAAGTCGATTAGTAGTAAAGCCTCTTGTGCACTGCAAAATATGGGCTAAGCCTATCTATCATAGTAAGCCCATGAATACAGGCTCAATGACACATTAAAGAGAGAATTAACAAGTCCAATTATTTTGACATTAAATTAATCGGGTTTTTCACAAAATAATGATAAAATTCTATCGGATTTGTTTTAAATTTAAGTTTGATTAATTTTAAATTTGAGTTTATAGGTTTTTATTTTAAGTTTAGTTAAATTTAAATTGAATAGATGGAATTTTTAACTTACTTTGATGAAATTTT
The DNA here is from genome assembly GCA_026546855.1 of Erythroxylum incrassatum. Classification (NCBI taxonomy): domain Eukaryota; kingdom Viridiplantae; phylum Streptophyta; class Magnoliopsida; order Malpighiales; family Erythroxylaceae; genus Erythroxylum; species Erythroxylum incrassatum. The sequence continues at coordinate 31,701,993 of JANVCL010000212.1, read as the reverse complement.
TAATTTAAGTTTGATTTAATTTAATTTAAATTAATATGACTTTTAAATTGAATTTAATTAATCAAACAATGCGATCAAACTGGTTAAACAATTCGGGGACATGATTTGATAAATAAGGTTGCTTTTAATAAAAGCAATATAATTTTAATTTTGAATTAAGTTAAATTAAAATATATGCCTCCTGATGAAATTAGCTCAATCAGCAGAGTAAAGAAGTATAGAATTAAAAGGTTATTTATTCGAATCCTTATTATAAGATAAAAAGGTTATATATTCGAATCCTCCTATTTATACTTGTCATTGAGTCAATCTTACAATATGATACAAATTACGGACTAAAAAGTAACCAGTTGGGTACGACAATATATATATATATACACATTATTTTCACTAAAGCAATATTATTTATTAAATTATATATATATATATACAGACGGAACTAATTTCAATGGCACTATTTCTACATGTACAAATCAATCTTCAAACCTACTAGCTAGATCACGAGACATTATAGGTAAAAGCAAGCTGTTTCCAGAAGAAAAAGAAGGGCGGAAAGACCGGACAGGAAGTCCATGCTATGTTACCTAAGAAAAATACTAAGATTCTTTTCCTTAAACAATATTTGTGTTATCAAAAACGAATCTTTAGAAGTAATATATAACAAAAAAGTGAGAAGCATACAAAAGAAAGGCCCTATTTGCATTTTCTTAATTTATTTTTTCCATCATAATACATTTTCTTTCTAGAAGCTAAATTAGTTATTTCACTGACCTAAGTCCATCAAATTGTTCAAAACAAATGGACGGCTAATTTAACTAGTGACATACTTTGTTTTGTATACATTATGTGCACAGGCTATCGGTAGTTAGTAGGAAATTGAAAACGGATTTTTTTTATATTTATTTTGCAAAACAGAGAAACTTGCAACCGTTATCTTTTAAATGTGTACTGAATAAATCTTCGGATTGATGCAATAATCTGCAAATTACGCCAACCGAGTATTTCACATTAGACAAACTCTGTACGACAGGCTCGAAAGAACATAAGTAGGAGAATTTGAACATTAAACCTTGTAACTCCATACTTGCTCACTCCACTAACTCGACTATCCCTAAAGGGCTGAAAATGAAATTTAATAACGATTAATACCTATAGTTTATAATTGAAAAATATATTGGTTATAAAACAAATCAGATGGGAATATAAATGAATAAATGTTTTAAACGTCCCTTTTCAAGTGAAATGAAAAAGCAGTTGGTTTTCAATTTTTGTTAGTAATAATAACTCCAATTTTGTAAGATTATTTTTGATAATATAATTGAATTTAGCTTCATCTATAATTGCTACATTTTATAAAAACGTCGCATATAGTTTACGCCTATAAGAATTTGACGAAATAGGAACGTAACAAATCTTTGATTATACAATTTTTTACACTTAATTGTTATATAAACATAAATTTAGTATAGTTACGTATTACAAAAAGATAAGGTTGTGTATTACTGTTCCTTTCTATATGTTAAGGTTATTTTTTCAGTATTATTGTTATTATGTTTTTTTGGGTAAACAATCAATATCCAAACTTACTGAGCCGACTAATTTAGTTCGAGACGTAGTTATAATTAAGGCTTCTTGTCCCTTCTTGCGAGTGTGTTTAGCAAAGATCAAACTCGAGAGCTCTTCTCACAAGTTCAACTTCCGTAACCTACTTAGCCACAACCCGTAGGTGTTGTTATTATGTTTAATATACTAGTAGAATATCATGGTTAAATGATTCGGCATTGGAATAGAGAAATAAATTCAACAATAATAAAATATAATTGAATCTATTAAAGGAAAAAACAAAAGAGAAGTACAAGTGAAGGAAGGAAGGAACGAAGACTTTTTTCTCAACATCATGTCAGAGCTACCTACCAAAACCAACAATCACTAACGTGATTATCTCACCAACAGACCAACTCGATCGGTCAAAATGCCAGAAGAACTGATTAATTAATTAGCTGTGTAGGATCTAATTTATATTTATATTATTCCGTCCTCTCCTCTTCTTCTCCATATTTTCCAATCCCTTCTTCCTTTTTTCTTAATCATATCAGATAGCGTTCAGACATAGATATAGATAAGAACATCATGGGCAGATCTCCGTGCTGCGATCAGAGGGACCACACCAACAACAAGGGTGCATGGTCCAAAGAAGAAGATGACCTTCTCATCAACTACATCAAACTCCATGGCCCAGGTTGTTGGAGGTCTCTCCCTAAAGCTGCTGGTAATCTTCTCTTCTTCTTTTTTCTCTGCTAATGATAACCTCTACTTCTGGTATATGGTTCCGATATATAGCTTCAGGTTTAATCTTTGTTCCGTTTCAAACCCTTCAGGTTTGCTTCGATGCGGTAAGAGTTGCAGACTTAGGTGGATAAACTATCTCAGACCAGACCTTAAGAGAGGAAACTTCTCCGAAGAAGAAGACGAACTCATCATCAACCTTCACAGTTTACTTGGTAACAAGTACGTTTATCTACATGTTTTCATCTTGTTTAATAAAACACCTGTACTGGGTTAGTTCTGAATTATATCCTCTAAATTTGTGCGTTTTGACCAGATGGTCTCTTATTGCTGCTCGACTTCCAGGAAGAACAGATAATGAGATCAAGAACCACTGGAACACACACATCAAGAGAAAGCTATATAGCCTTGGGATTGATCCTCAGACTCATCGTCATCGTTCACTGAGTAAAAAGACGAGCAAGATCACTAGTGGTAGTCTTAGTAGCTCTCAGATGAATATGCAAGTGACAGCTGAGTCCGTCAGAAACTCATCAGATGAAGATTCCAACAGTAGCAGTGGAGTGACCATTGAACAAGCATACCCAGAACTTAACCTCGAGCTTTGTCTAGCTCCTACTTCACACCAACCTCAGGTTCCATTGCTCGACCTCAAAGATCAACCAAAGCAAATTACGCAGCCCCACCTTACATGGCCTGTAGCTATAGAAAGAACACCCACTTCTATTTCCACTGGAACTGAAGCCGAAGCCGAAGCTTTGTGTCTTTGCTGCAATCTAGGGTTCTCAAAACACGCACCCGCAATGCAAAACCTTCAAAACAACCATACTAACCTCTGATTACCTCTATACATATTAAACACCATGAAGCTCTGCTCACCTCACCGTCAGGAATTTGTTAAATTCAACTCATGTCTTGGAATATTTTCTCACATGCATCGAGTTTCTTTGTAATCATTCATGTAGACCAATTTATTAATCTTTTCTGTGAAAATTTATTGAATAAATAAAAAGAAATTCTGTTCTTCAACTTTAGCTGGAATTGACAAAAGTTTAATGATGTCCATGAAAAATCTTGAAAACTATTATAAAAACTATACCTTTTCAAACACAAAAAGCATACGGAGACGAACAAAGGAATGTAGTCTATCTACTACAAGTTTTTTTCGTAATAAAATTGGATCTTTCCCTTCATGTATGTCACATAAACTTGTAGTAATAAGGTTTCAAAATATGATTCGACTAAAACAAGTATTAGTGAATTCATCTCTCTAAAACATCTTGAATTTGTTATATGTTAATGAATTTATATCTATAAAACAGTACTCTTTCCTATCTAAAATAAAAGTCGTTTTTAGAAGAATGCACACTTGTTAAGAAAGTTAAGGAAATGTTTGATGTACCCTTATTAATTACATATTGAAGTGTCTTAAAAATATAATATATGTAATTAAGATGTGAGAGAAATTAAAGAGTAATTTTGGGAGTAAAATCATAAATATGCATAAAAAGTCACGAACGATACTTATTTTGAATAATTAAAATCCCTCTAAAATAACTTTTATTTTGGATAGAACGGAGTAGTAATTTAAAAAAAGACTGCATATTATGAAACCTCTTTATATCACACGTTTTAGTAGAATTTTTACTAAATTGTTGTTATTGTTATTTTATTAGTTAAAATTAGAAATTTTTATAGTAATACAAAAATCAAATATATTTTTTAATTTATATTGATCTCTTTCAATTTCCTTTAATCAATTTAGATCAAAATCATAGAATCATTGACGTTTAATATATCAATTTTGTTTATCATTTTGTGTGTTTACCATGCTAGTCTTCTTGTAAGAACCTAAGGCAGCCGGAGGTTTTGCCTATAGGTGGAGAACTAATTAAGCCCTCAATAATGAAGTGCGTCTGCTTGTCTCGCTTGTGAGGTGATGTACCAGTTAAAACCTTAAAAAGGTGTGCCTACTTAGCCTGCCTATGAAATTTTCTCGAATAAAAAAAAAATTGTGTGTTTAAACTTTTAACGATTATTAAGTTTTTTGGCATTGTATTTCATGAAATCAAACATCTGGGATAGGATAGGTAGGCTCTAAGCGGAATTTTAAAGTCAAATTTCATCATTACAGTTCTTTGACTATTTAGATATAATATAGAATCGTGATTTGTCAAACCCAAAATGTTAGGAAAAAAAGATCCAAAATTAACGGTATTGAAATTACTTAAAAGAAGACCCTAAATTAACGGTCTAGGTCTGATTTGATATTACTTTAAAAATATTCAAAATTAACAAAATTAGGTATGAGTTGACAGGACTTAAAATAAAAGATCCAAAATTAAAGGGTTAAATCTGAATGGACAATATTTTAAGTTATACCCAATTTTTAAAAATTTTAAAATTTGGGTAAGACACAATTTAGTTGTCAATAATAATTCAAAACTTAAAAGTATTATACAAATTTACATTATGATAGGACTTTAAGTCAGGCGCACATTTTCTTTAAAAAAATTTAAATTTTGGATCAGACTCGTTCTCAGGTTATTAATACATCATAACTCAAAAACTTAAAAGTACCACATAAAATGACATTGATTTGAATTTTAAAAAAATTTAATATACTCAATTAAATCCAAAAAATTGTCGAGGATCCAAACTCAGTTGAGCTCATATTTAAGCTTAAAATTGCTCATACCCAAATCCGAATCAATCAATTGTCATCCTTACTTAATCTTTTGAAATATATCTCAATTTTTAGAGTTACTTCCATTTTTTTAATAAAAATTGAATTTGTTATTCTCATTTATGAAATATAAATGTGCATATATTTAAAGTTCTTAATATACGAGTTGGTTACAAAAATAAAAAATAGTGACAATTGGTTAAATTAAAAAAATTAGAATAGTAATATAAAAACCGCATAATTTTTGTCAATCTCTTTCAATCCCGTTAACACAATCTAGATTTAAATAATGGAATATAATCCAAAATTTTAACATTAATTTTAGTAATTAGATGCAAAATAAGGCATAATCAATATTAGTCTATAGCTTTAAGGTAGGTTCAAGTTGGGTACCATAAATGCTAGGATAAACCTAACTACCATATGGTCCCCAAAAACAAGTTGATGTTATTCCTTTCTAATTTTAAATTTTCATTAATTAATTCCATCATAAATAAAAATATACGCATGTATGTGAAAAAAATTTCTAATTAAACTTATCTAAAAATGTTTTTATATCATTTTGTGTGTTCAAATTTGTAATGAGAATGATGCCTAATATTTTCAGAACCAATTTGGTAATTAAACCCAAAAGATGAGAGTTTTAAAATTTAAAAATTTATTAGACCATTAATACCGACATATAGTAAAGATCGAGCAAAAATAAAAATAAAAATAATATTAAAAACAGAATTTATTTTTATCTATAAAAAAAGTAAAAATTTAGTTAAAAGAATATGAGTGAAGATGAGTCGAGCCCACCTAACCTTGAGTCTTGCTCAACAACTTGTAATCGAACTTGAGACGTTCAAGCCTAAGCCTAATCAGGTCTAGACAGCCCGAAACTTGACTCGGCCTAAATGAGCTCGATTTGCCATGTTTAAAAAGAGATTGTAAAATAAACATGACTAATTTATAAAAATTGGTTAATTAATTATTAAATTAGTTAATTTTGAATAATAAAATTATTGAAATAAATCAGACAAAAGTAATTATCAATTAAAAACTTTGTTACTAAATAGATGGAATTTATTGATTTTTAATAATCTAAATATATATTGGATATGATAGGCAGGCTTGAAACCGATTCAAAGTCAAATTCATCATTAAGTCTCGTTTGTACATAATATAGAAACTACAATTTTCAACTTGTGTCCCATCTTATCAGGAATATATCTCATTTATAGGAGTTGATAAAGAAAAAACTATTGAATAAATTTTATTACTAATTTTTACTTTTCTAGTATGCAATTACTGGGCTTAAGGACTCTTAAGGCCCAATGTTTTGATCAGCTATCGACTAGGTACTTGTTACATTCTTCACTTGAGTTTGCTTAAGAAATAAAGAAACATTTAGGATACGACAATAAGCTGATTGCATTATATGTTAATTGATGATTAATTATACTAGTTAATTTGATTAACAGATTGTATTAATTGTTTGTTAAAAATATTTAGTAAAATTAGTTGTTTAGTATTAACTATTTATGTGTAAAATGATTTATGAAGGCATGACTTAAAAAAATATACGCATATGAATATTATATATCTTAGTATTTCGTTCAATATTCTTATAAGAATTTAAAATTTAAAGAAGTCATATTCACCTGTACTTTCATCTATAAAAATTTTATGTAATTCTTTCTATTTTCATTTTCATTTGAGGGCAATTTTATTTCTAACCTATAACCGCATAAAGGGTAAAATTGATTTTTAATAGTTAAAATTTTGGCTGATTAATGAAAATACTCTTATATGAGAGCGTTTTCATTTTTAGCTGTTTATGTTGAATCAACCATTGGAAGAGCTACTTACTAAACATCTTTCATAGTTGTTTGAAAAGTCAAACAGATGATGACAACTAATCAACTAAAAAAATAGCTGATTGGTTGTCTACCAAACGAGGCCTTAATATTAGTTTGTTCAAGTCATTTTCTTTACTTTAGGGCTTGAAATTAAGGATGATAATAAGCCGAGACTGGTTGACCCGTGGCTCGACCAAATTATGGGCTACCAGCCCCCAACTTGAAGGACTGCTAGCGAATGGTATTAAATTATCAACCTTTTTGTAACGAGTCAAATAAATCATAAATTCTTCATGATTATTTAAATTTAATTATTCAAGCTTAATTTTAATTAATTTTAATTTTATTTTAATTAATTAAAATTATTAATTAATTTAAATTTATAAATAAATTTAAAAAATAATTAATTGATTCAATTGATAAAATTCTAATTGAACTTACCATGAACAATATGCATAAAAAGAATAGCATAATATTAAAAAATGTTTTTATTATACTTTTATGCGAATTATAATATACGCGACAACATAAATTAATATTAGTACTTGCATTTTTCTTAAATTATAATTTAAAATTCATTTTTAATTTAAATACCATAATTAAAAATTAATAATTGTATAAAGCAAAGATGAAATGCAAGTACCATAAAAGAAGGGAAGGTTTGTTATTAATATCATTAATTAATAATAATATAATTATTAAAAAAAAGAGTGAGGTGACATTGATTTATATACATATAGAAGACTAGTGAATTTAGGGTTTGGCAGGTGTGCGAAGCGAAGGTGAAGACAAACGCTAAATACAAATCAAAATCACCTCTCGCTTTTCTTTTAATCACTTTATTTATGTCTTCTTCTTCTTCTTCAGATGATAACTGCATTTGATTTTCTCTCTCTAACTTCGTCTGATTTATACCTTTCGTTTCTAATTTCTTTTTTATTGTTATTGAAGAGTTATGGGTTGAATGCTGCTAATGCAACCGCCAAATTTCGTTTCTTGGAGGTAAGTCACAACCACTCAACCCTAGTTCCCGTTTCTTTAGACGACATTGCAGAGAATTTGTTTATGAGTTTTGTGGGGTTTTTTTTCTTCCTACAATGATTTTGTGTTGCTGTTTGGTTCTGAAAGAGAATAAGGAAATGGATGTATGGATATGTTTGTTACGAAACAAGCCGTTGGAAGCTCATAATCAAAGTATCTCAACTGGAAAAAATGGAATGTGGCTTGCAGAAACACTTTTTCTTGCAGTTTTGCGTTTTTCTGGTTCTGTGACTCTGATAACCCATAGAGTTCAATTGGCGTGAACTCAGCCCATTCCTGCACTCAATTTGGCTGGAACTTTCTAATTAGTTGATATTTTACACCCTTACTTTTAAGAAATTGTCTTGATGCACCTCTTGCAGTTTTGATTATTTGTATTATTAGTAACTAGGAGATAGTTTTTTCTGTTACACGTAGAGTCGTCATGGCTCCCAGAGTATTGAATCCTTCTCTAGTTAAGTCCCTGTGATGTTTTCCATTGTACAATGGGATCCCAATATCAAAATTCATTTGCTATTTTTATAGGCTAATTCCAAGTGATATACTCATTTTCAAAATTCTGGCTCTCAGACTATGGGACTATGTGCTTGTTGATGTCGAGCTCATCTAAAGGTAAATTATTCAAACTCAGAATCTTTATTCTGAAATAGTGAAAATAATAGTATTAATTTGTTATGGGTAAATTAGTGTAGTGCTATTGTGGAAGTTATGATGGTGAATGATTTTTATCATACCTTGTGGCATGTATTCTTTTTCCATTTTCACTGTTTGGAATGCATTTGTCCTTCTGTGAAAACACGGTGATGATGAAAGTTTATCTGAAGTTGTAAACCTGGAGCCACATAGGATAAGGTGGGAGTCATAATTTAACAAAAGGGATCTACAGAGAGTCCTAGTCTCTCTCCCTTATATGCACATTCTTTATGTCAAGATATTTTCCACTTGGCTGTACTTCTTGTAGGCATTATAGACATCATCATCCCCATCATCCGCATCTTCTTGTTCTCCTACACTTCTTTGTCACTTTTACTGTTCTGTCTGGGTTCTTTGGATGCTTCAAACATTTAGTCATTATGTGGAGTGAGCATGTTGGGACATTTCTTGTTTTTGTTTCCATTGAAGCTGATTCAAAATCTTTTGGTTGAGCGGAAAGGTAACTTGAATTACCATTAAGTGAAGGAACCTTGCACTTATCTTTTTGTATATCCTTGTAAGTTTACGAGTTCAAAAATGAAGCTGTTGTTTTATTGAGATTTAGGTATTACCTTTCATTACAGGTGCTTCAGAACCGAATGGAAGTTTTGAGGGACAAGAGAACAGTTCCAAGAAAGGTATTTGTTTGCTGGAGCTAAGACGCACTGGGATGGTACATTGGAGTGCCTGTAGTAGAGGGTCTATTGACCAGCATGAAGAAAGCAATCATCAAGAATCATGCAACATTGTCAAAGAAGAATGCAAAGATGAAGAAGAAGCTGTGGCAGTAGAGTCTCTTGGGTTGCCTGAATCGCGCAAGAGAAAGCGCCGTAACCTCAACCAAGTTAAAGAGACAGAGACTGCAGGGTGTGCAAAAGACATTCCTAGTAGGACATCTGTGAAGAATAAGCGTCGTAGCCTCAACCAAGTGAAAGACACAAGGGCTGCAGGATGTACAAAAGAGAGTCCAAACAGTGTATCTTCCAAACATAAGCAAAAGAAGCATGAAAATTGCAAACCAGTTCACAAGAAAAAGGAGAATTTCATTGATAGATGGTCCATAGAAAGGTAATGACTGGATCCTGTGCTTATTCTTGCTATAATCAATTGATATGTCATGTATGCCTATTCCATTTGATATGTCATGTATTGCTACTCCATTTAAAGGTATAAGCTGGCTGAGAAAAGAATGTTGGAGGTCATGAAAGCTGAAGGGGCTGTCCTTGACAATCCCATTTCTCGGCCCGTGCTGAGAATGGCAGCTCGTAAACACATATGTGACACTGGGCTCTTAGACCATTTATTGAAACACATTGATGGGAAATTGGCGCCAGGTGGCTTAGAACGCTTCCGTCGGTGTTACAACACTGATGGTATAATGGAGTACTGGCTGGAGAGTGCTGACCTTGTTAGTATCAAACGTGAAGCTGGGCTACCAGATCCAAATTATGGTCCCCCAAGCTGGCTAAAGCCTGTTGGTGACAACTTCCGAGATTCCATTTGTGTTGGAGAGTTGAGACTGCTTAAGGGAGAGCTAGCAAAAATGAAGAGGTAATGAAAGGAATTTAAGTAAAAATAGAAGTGGGTAATTTCTCTTGTAGCTTAGGTGAGTCTACTTCTTTATCAATGTTCTTCCCCTTCAGGGATATGGAGGAGCTTGTATCCAAGAAACAAGAAGAAGATCAATCGAGTCCAATTGAGGTTGGTGTTGAATTAAGATGTTGCAAGATGATTAGGATTGCTGGTCCAGTCCTCATTTGATTTGTTTCTCTTCTTAGGAGATGCACAAGGAATTGGTGAAGTGGAAAGGTAAGACTGACCAACAGCTAATGGAGATCTCAAGTTCATTGAGTCATATGCAGGTATCAATTGAATGCTTCATGTTATCTTTTCAGCTTCTTACCTTTTGTTGGCTTGTGTCGGTCCAGCTCCAGGAAGTTTCCATTTGTAATTTTTTCTTGGAACAGGACATGTATAGAGAGCTGGTGATTTGGAAGTCCAAGACTGAAAAACAGCTTAAGGAAATTACAGATTCACTGAGCAGTCTGCAGACATCAAAGCAGTGTCCTGGCTTCAGTCCATCATCTGAAAGATGGGAAGACTGGTTGGAGAGTACTAATTTGGACAGTATTCAGGGGGACGATTTTGCGTCTTGGTTTGAAAGCACCGATCTTGTCAATACTCGGCTGACTCCTTTAGTCCAAGGAAGTTATTCAGCTCCACAACCTTGGTTGAAGCCTTTTGATAGTCTCTCTCAGGATATATGCACTAGAGAGCAGCAGCTTTTTAAGGAGGAAATGACAAAGATGAAGAGGTAACAAAATCTGAGTCCTCATCTTGAAAGAAGGTTTACGCAATGTGATTGATCAACTTTCAGGACAGTGGATGTATCCAAAAGAAAACGAAACCCTGTTACCTTCATTTTCAGTCTCAGTTGCGCTTATTTTGATTTTATTAACAGAAACATGCAAGAACTGACAACCTGTGCTGGGGAGGAAGCTCAAGTTAATGTGACAACAGATTCATATGCCACTGTGAATTCAAAGTTAGACTATGGCAGCTCATTTCTGCTTTTTCAGGTAATATTTGTTATTGGTTATCGGTTTTCTTATGCATATTTGACTAAGATCACTTGTTTATCTCTGCATTTACAGGAAATGTTCAAGGATATGGTGAAATGGAAAGCTAAGGTGGAGGAACAGATGCTACAGATTTCAAATTCTGTTACCACATTGGAGGCGTCAAGGAAAATATGGTAAACGAAGCTTATGAAATGAAGATGTGGCAAATAGGAAAGAATGTTCTTGACAGAGTAGTTAGTCAGCTTTAGAGTAGGATTATATTTTTTGTACAGGTTTTGGAGGCTGAACACGAGCTCCTGGAATTTCCAAATCATCAAACCAACAACAATACCAACAATCTAATCTTATTGGCTATATAATTACTTCTACTTACATATGACCTACTAAAAATTTGGCCATGGTTCTCTGATCCTAGGCAATTGGCCAAATAGGACAATCTTGGTATATACTTATTCGCAGGAATACAAGCTTTATTAACACTATGGCCAGTACCCTTTGTATTTGCATTTTCTAGACTGGTGAAAGTATACCTATGTTATGTAGACTGGATAGTGAAATGCTCATTCTTCCTCTTCATGAAACTGAAAGCAGATCCCATTCCCTTCTCTACTAACTCCTATGCAAAAAAGGTGCATCAGTGATAGCATGAGTTGGGGTAGGCCTCCAACCAGAGTTGGCATTTTAGTTGTGTAATGGATAAAGCCTGAATTAAGTTTGGAAGATCTAGCCTAATATTTGTTCAGATTTTGGGTTGAATATATATATATATATATATATCATATACCCTCTTACGTGGCTAACAAACTTGGGACCTTACTTCAAGGGATTTTCTTTAATAATTACATTAAAAGGGAATCTTTTTTTTAAATATACACTTTGACTTCCAAATAGCCCCCTCAGATCTTCTGTCTTGTCTACTCTGTTCTAAGATGAGATGAAGTGAAGTAGGGTTGAGATAGAGTATAGATGACAGAGGAACATGTCCTCCAAATAGCCTTTTAGTGTTATGAAAGCACATATGTATATCATATGTGTGGATATTGTGACGTTTTTTAGTGTAAAACAAACATTTATAATGCAAGGCAAAATCATCTTATAAGTAGTTGGAGGCCACATCATGTCATTAAACTAATAAACTTCTCATAAATGGCATATCTATTTCAATATATATTATTTTAAAATAATACTTTTGACCCTAGCAAAATAAGAAAAAAGAGTTGGGACTTGGGAGTCATTGACTCATTTTTATAGAATTTGATACATTTAAACTGAAATTAGTCTAATTCTAAGCAAACTTGGCAATGGTTGACCAAGTCTTAAGCAGACCTTGGGTTCAATTTTTGGGTTGATTGAGCCTTGGGCGGGGCTAAGTGTCGGATTGCCTAGGTTCAACCTGGCCTGAGGACCAACTGGGTATGAGCAAAACAAGAAAATCATATCATTTTGATTTTTTTAAAAATAAAAATTTAAATCCCTAATTTTAAATACTAAAATTTCATGAAATTATATATAAAAAACTATGTATAATATTAAATATTAATGAAATAAATAAACTGTCGTATACTTTCTTGAGAGTAGCTTATCGGACCTAATTATGACCAATTACATATATTTTTATTTTTTTAATTTTAGGAAAAATAACAATTAAATATATCTAAATTAAATTTTTAATTTTTTATACTTGATTTTAACTAATTAAACGTGATTTCAATTAAACAAAAAAAACATCAACCCTTTAAAAATTCGTTGTACTTGATTTAAATTAATAATCTTAAATTATTAGTTTAAAGTAAGTTTAATAATTTTAAAATTAGATTGAAGTTTTATATTAATAATTGATTCACGAATTTTATTTATATTGGGCTTGTTTAATTTTTGGTTTTAATAAAGATTTAGAAAATTGATTTTTACAATTAAAAATTATAAAAAAACACCTTAAAATTAAAAATATTTAAAAAATTGACTGCTTCTGCCCAGAATTTCTTATCCAAGGTTGCAGTTCTTAACATCGCTCTTATTCTTTCCAATAGAGTTCTATTCATTCGCTTTGTTATTCTATTTTGTTGAGGAGTGTATGCCGTCGTGAACTGCCATTTGATGCCTTCTTACTTGTAGAATTTATCAAATTCTTTACTAGTATATTCGCCTCTATTGTCTGAGCGCAAACACTTGATCTTCTTACCAGATTCGAGTTCTACCTGTGCTTTTTAAAATTTGAAAATTAGAAACACATCTGCCTTCCTCTTGATAGGAAACACTCAACAGGTCCTCGAATAATCATCAATGAATGATACAAAGAAATTTGCCCCTCCTAAGGATGTAACTGGTGATTGTCATATGTCAAAGTGAATCAATTCTAGAATTTCTTTGCTTCTAAACTTTGATGTGTTGAACTTCAATCGATATTGCTTACTCACAATGCAATGCTCACAAAGGGTAGTGATACCTTTGTGAGACCTGGAAGTAGATTCTTTTCTACAAGTATCTTCATTCCTTGTTTTAACATATGCACAAGCTTTTTATGTCACGTCATTGCAGATTTTTCATCTGGACTAGTCACCGTAACAAATGTCTCTTCTTCTTGCAAAGTTACTCCCTTCAGCATGTATAGATTTGCAACAATTTTCTCTGCTTTCATAAATACCAACACTCCTTTAATCACTTTCATGATCTTGTTTTGGATCTCAAATCTGAAACCGAGATCATTCATTTCTCTTACAGACAACAAATTCTTCTTCATGCCTTCCACATGTCGCACTTTTTTAATAGTCTGAGTTGTCCCATCATACTTCTTTAACTTGATGGTGCCTACACTAACAATCTTCAAAGCTTGATCATTACAGCTATACACAGATCCTCTATAAATAGATTCATACTGATGGAATCATTCTCTTCGAGAGATCATATGAAAAGTAGCTGCTGAATCGAGAAGCCATACATTAACAAATATTCTCTTACCTCCAATAGTCGTTGTTGCTTCACAGACCATTGCACTTCCATCATCTGAAGTATTTGTCGCATTTTTTTAGAAATATAATCTTTCTTATTCATACTCCAACAATCATTTTTCAGGTGCCTTTTCTTGCTACAATTGTAACATTTGAAATTCTTCTTAATCCTGGATTTTGATCTACAATGATTATAATTTCCACTTGGACCACGTTCTATTGATCTTTCTCTCGTTATCGCCAAGACCTTTGCTTGTTACGAATTTTTCAGCCTGTTTTTCTTACTTTTGTGTCGACTCTCTTCTTCCAGAATAGCAATTGTAATATTGTCAAAGACTAGACTATCTGTGTCAGTGGCGAAGTCAGGAATTTGTTTCAGGGGGGCAATGCATATATATATTAATAATGGTAAACATTAATATACAATCCACCATGGGCAACGACATTCTTTTAGGATGGGCAACCTCTATATGCATATATATCTTCTTTAAAAAAATTTTAGCTTCGCTACTGATCTGTGTTATTTGTTAAATTGGTGACGAGTTGATCGTATGAATTTGGTAGACTTTGGAGTAGAAGTTTCACACGTTCACTTATCTCTATTGTGTGTCCCAACTTATCTATATTGTGTGTCCCAATGATGTGAGTTGGTAAAATAGAGTATTTAAAGCATTTAAGTGTTCCGTCATCGAAGTGGATTCCGCCATACATAAAGTGTACAGTTTTCTCTTCAAACGAGTGATTTAACCTCGTACAATTTTGTGAGGTGATTCCATATTTTCTTCACAGTCTTCTTTTCCTTTATGCTGGATAATATTCCATCAACTAAAGCTAGGTGAAAATGTGCTACAACATTCTTGTCCATCTTATTCCATTTTTTATCTGTGACTCCAGCTGGCTGTTCACTAATGGCCACCCGACAATTATCTTTCATCAATATTGCCTTTATCTTCAACTTTTACAATGAGAAATTACTCCCATTGAATTTTTCAATATCAAAATTTGCTGTCATTATTTCTATTATGAACAGAATTTAACTTCCAGTATTTCACGTAAATAATATCCATATGTATAAATAGTACCTATACGTATGAATATTTTTGTATATATGAATAGTCTTGTATACGTATATATGAATAGTACCATATACTTAAATACAATAAATGCATAGTTTAATGCAAAAATAAATGCATGAACAATTGTCAAAATTTGTGGTTACTATTTACCAACTCTCACTACGCTCATCCAAACTCCAAATGAATTACATCAAAAAATTATTTGTAATTTTCTCACCTTACTCTGATATCATTTGCTGTGAAAATAAATTACATTAGAGTAAGTTTCCAGCTAAATAGAAATGAAGAAATAGTAATAAACACATAAATTTTACGTGAAATTTTTTTAAATTAGGATAAAAATTACAGGCAAAGAGGAAAAAAATTACTACTAGAAAAAATTAGGGAATTATAAAAAAAATAAGACCAAAAAAATACATAAAATGTTTTTGACTATCTTTCTTTTTATTTTCTCTCTCAACCCACGTCTCTCTTCTGCATGTTACTAGACTGAGACTAAACCGTTTTGTTTTCTCGACAGATGCGAATGAATGGCCTACTTTCGTAACCATGAGAATGAGAATGGGAATTTGCCAACTGAGCTTCAGATATGCGAGTCAACTTGCCTTTGTCTTTACTAAGAATGCCTTTGGGTTTACTATTCACAGTAGGCACCGAATTGTGTGGACACCAAAGACTCCTCCTTTTTCTTCTTGGCAATCCAAAGATTCAATCTTTCGATCGAAATACTCCATCTTTGATTATCTCTTTAAAGGGTCTTTTTTTTTTCCCTCCTGAGTCATAACCTGCTCTTGAGATTCTCCGATATCGGTGATGGATAATCCTTCAACACCATCAACCTCATCAACTTTCTCCACACCCACAAAACTTAAATGGATTTTTCCCTACACAGCAGAGAATCTCCAAGACCACTACATCATAGGTAGGATGCTTGGGCAAGGCCAGTTTGGCACCACATACCTTTGTACCGACAAGTCTACTGGCCAAAACTATGCTTGCAAATCCATTCCCAAGCGCAAGCTTCTTTATAGAGAGGAATATGAAGATGTTTGGAGAGAAATCCAGATCATGCACCATCTCTCAGAGCACCCACATGTGGTCAGGATCAGAGGGAC
>JANVCL010000212.1:31656566-31680946 GCA_026546855.1 Erythroxylum incrassatum | reverse complement strand
TGGTGTCATGCACAGAGATCTTAAGCCTGAGAACTTCTTGTTCCTTAGCGTTGAAGAGGATGCTGCTCTCAAAGCCACTGACTTTGGCCTCTCTGTATTCTACAAACCAGGTTCAATTCTACTAGTTCTTGGTCTGAATTTTGGTTCTGTTTTCTACCAATCAGAGTGAGATAACCTTTGAGATTGGTTTCTCCATCCCAAGTTCTATAAATAGTTGTATCTATGAATTAACTAAACCATGTTCTAAATTCTAAAAATACCAGTGACTGTTAGGACCCCAGAACATTCTGTCTGGTACAAAATCAAAGATTCCTAACATAAGTACTAAGATACTGCCGCGTTTTCTTTCTGAATAATGAAGAAGCTACTAATTTAGTTGTCTTTGATTAACTAATCTGGCTTGTGCTTGGGAAGGCCCAAGTTGAACGAGAGGTGCTTGGCCTAGTAAATTCTCTTTTTTTTGATCTACTAATCATTTAGGCAATAGCTTTGAGGATAAGATTACTAGCAGATTGTTTGCAATACCTACTTAGGAGTCTTAGAATTATTGTAGTCTGAAGCTTACTATGCTGTAAGGGAAAGTGCTGTTAAGGTAATCTTAGATTTTGTATGAACTAGACTTGATTGTAGAAATTCTAACCATGCTTCTTTCGTTCTTTAGTTTTTTCTCCAATCTTCTTGTTACTCTAGGATTCAGGATCCTTCATGTCAAATCTTCTGGATATACCTATAAACAATCTACTATGGACCCTTCTACATCCAATAAAAGTGTTCACATTAAGTTATAACATGTCCATAATCTCTTTTATATGCATCATGACATATTTACACAAGCTATTTATACTCTGGTTAGAACTTATTGATTTATGAGAAAAATATTTTGATCTTCAATAAGCATCTTAATTTGTTTCCCTTCATCAAATGTCGTTATCATTCTTGTAACTCTCAATCTGATACTATCTCCTTTTTTTTTCTTCTCCCAATGCTGTAAAGGTGAATACTTTTCTGATGTTGTTGGAAGTCCGTACTATGTGGCACCAGAGGTGTTACGCAAATATTATGGACCCGAAGCAGATGTTTGGAGTGCAGGGATCATTCTATACATCTTATTAAGTGGGGTGCCACCCTTTTGGGCAGGTAAACATCTTCAAATGTATAAATTGATAAGGGATTCTGGGTCAACTAGAATGAGGAAAAGATTTTTCTTATCATTTTACTTCTAATTCACAGTAAGGACTTTACTTCTTCATCCTTTTTTCTTCCAGAAACTGAAACAGGGATCTTTCGTCAGATATTGCGAGGAAAACTGGATTTTGAGTCTGAACCATGGCCTAGCATTTCTGACAGTGCCAAGGATCTTATAAGAAAAATGCTTGAACGGAATCCAAAGAGCAGGTTGACTGCCCATGAAGTTTTATGTAAGTCGCACTAGAAGTGTAACTTTTAAAAAGTTATAGAAAACAGTGTTGGATTTATCTCATATTTATGATGTTCACGCAATCTTTTACTTCAGGCCACCCTTGGATTGTGGATGACAGAATTGCCCCAGATAAACCTCTTGATTCTGCTGTTTTTTCACGGTTGAAGCACTTCTCTGCAATGAACAAGCTTAAAAAGATGGCTTTGCGAGTAAGGATCTTGTAGAAAGCATAATTATGAAATTCAATTAGGTTATGAGCAGATAAACTCAGATGAAGAGATTTTATTCTGCTATTCATATTTTGCAGCCTGATATTGTTTTCTTTAGAGGTGCTCCACAGTTTAAAATGTGATGATTATGAACAGATTAGCTAATCCTTCTGGATGAATATCCCTTCTGTCGCTCATCTTGGTGCAAAACCTTGAGGCCTTTCTACCTTTACCACCATTTTTGAATTCTTTCTTCTCTTTATTGTTTTCCAATCTCTTCTCTCATTGTGTTATATTCTAATTTTCTGACATAGAATAGTGATAATTAGGTGTAGCTGACTACGTGGTTCATGCAAGGAACAATAATTGTTTAGTTTCTGATATATTAATAGAGATGGGACTCCATGTCATGTAGATATAGTTGATATATTAATAGAGATGGATTTTCTGGTTTAAGTTCTAGTGATGTATTTGTTGCCATATTCAGATGTATACGTTATCGTTGTGGTATCATTTGATTGTTCATAATGTTTTGTACTAAATTAGGTCATAGCTGAGAGGCTTTCAGAAGAAGAGATTGGCGGTTTGAAAGAATTGTTCAGGATGATAGACACTGATAATAGCGGAACAATAACCCTTGATGAATTGAAAGAAGGCCTAAAGAGAGTAGGCTCGGAACTAATGGAGTCTGAAATACAAGATTTGATGGAAGCAGTAAGATAACAGATTTCCAACCTTACAATGATTAACTTTGATATCAACTTGTGATATCTTCTTGATCGGGAATATGGTCTTGTGAATGCTTTGCAGGCTGATATTGACAATAGCGGAACAATAGACTATGGAGAATTTCTTGCTGCCACCTTGCACTTGAATAAGTTGGAGAGGGAGGAAAACTTAGTATCTGCTTTCTCTTTCTTTGACAAAGACGGTAGTGGTTACATAACTATTGATGAGCTACAACAAGCCTGCAAAGAGTTTGGCCTGAGTGACCTCCACCTTGATGAAATGATTAAAGAAATTGATCAAGATAATGTAAGCTTATTCTTTTGTTATTAACTTGCTGTAGGCTTTTACTCTCATAAGGAAGTTCCTGATATATAATCAACCACTTTTTCAGTTTTGTGTTGTGCATAAGATACATTCATTTTTTTTTTTTGTAAAATAAGATACGTTCATTTCATGAACACATACTGTTATGACCATTGGCTGTAAATTGTTCTGCAGGATGGACAAATAGATTATGGAGAATTTGCTGCGATGATGAGGAAGGGCAATGGAGGAATAGGGAGGAGAACCATGAGACGAACAATTAACTTGGGGGTGCATTTGGACTTGCAAGCAATGGAGCTAGGAATTTAGTATGATTTATGTTGTAAATTATCTTGATCCTCAGGTGGGTCAATTGTCTCTGTTGCTTCTGCTAATATGAGTACTGAGGAACTCTTTTGAATACTGATGCATTGTTCTTATTACTGATATTAGCAGACTGCAGATCGAGGGCTAGTTAAAAGCTTTGGAATCTTGTAGGAAACTGAAGTTAGAAGTAAACAAACAAAAGAATTTGATAAATGATTAAGGACAAAAACACAGATGCTTCCTTTATGTGTACCTATAAACACTTGCCATCAAATTTGTACTTAAAATCAGTAAAAAGAGTTGGCAGGTAAGTTGCATATAGAGATTTCTCCAGTAATTCCTTCTTTTTGCCTGCCAAGTTACGTAGAGGAATAAAAGCATTTGAAGACAGAAAACAAAGAGCTTCAAGACAAAATAAATTCTATGCTGATTCCAACCGGAAGAAAATCATTCTAAGTTATTAGCAGACATCAGCATATTTATGGTGGGGTAACCGAAAAACAGCTGCTTCGGGAATGACGGTCAAGGCATATTTGGAGCTAGACTGAGAGCTGGAATATATGATAATGCGTGTAACCATTACTACAAAGTGAAATGTGTAGGTGATTCCTCGTGCAATGGGGTTACAATGGAGGTGAAGATTGTAGACATCTGCCACGACTGTTCAACCACATTCGTATTACCATACGAAGCTTTTGCCAAGATTGCGAATCCTAGCTCATTTCAGATAAAAATCTTATATGAATACGTAAGTTGTCATCAAATTCTTCAACTTCCGCTAATTTCTTTTCATTAGAAGTAGCAAACTGCATAATCTACAATATTAACTCAATTTGTTGGTTAATGCTGAATCTGCAGCAATTTTGGATTGTGATGATCGTCTGCAGAAATCGATGGAATGCTTCTTTTCTCTACAAATAAAACTCAGCAGGAGCCTGGAGGGACTTTAACTGGTGCAGCTGATCACGTCATGCGTAGTTATTAGTTTCACCTTCCATTTGCTATAGTTGCATAAACATATATTATATGATACTTTTCGGTTACTTCCGTCATGGATATGCTTCATTTTCTTATATAAATATCAAATCCTGGAGTTTGTGAGAAGGGTTTTAGAGGGTAAATATTATTTGGATTTGCATGGGAATTTGGTGGTTGAGAATCCAACCAAGAAAGAAGAACAATAAGACAAAAAAAAAGAAAGCATATGATAACTTTATTACAACGTTAAGAAACCCTTTTTTGTCTGGAATAGGAATAGGAATAGGAATAGGAACAGGAATCAGAATCAGAACTAGTTCCTGTCTCTCTTTAGGCAAACCAAACTAGCTCTTCTGTGTCCTTCACATGAATTTCTAAGAAAACCTGCAAAAATGAATGTCTACCAGAAGAATGATATGTAGCAGAAACTCTGTAAATTTTGTTACCACTTCCTGATCTGACCAGGATCACTAAGAGGGAAAATGTTCTTCAAAACCTTGACGACCTTAGTCATGCTTTGTGATGATGATGGTCTACTAGGTTGTCGTGGACGTTGCTGATGATGATACTTCAACCTATACCCTCTTTTGCTCTTCCAACAACATTTCTTTTGCTTGCCTGACTCATCAGAATTCGACCCAGTTTTAGCTTCAATCTTATTATTCTTACCTGATCTCTCTGACACTGATAATCGACTCTCATGATCTTTCTCCAAACAAGAAATCCTCCGACGAACTGACTCCTCGTTGAAGTCTTCCCATAACATGTCCATCTTCTCATCATAGCAGTAGGAAAAGCTTTTCCTTTCAAGATCTAAAGCTTCTTTCTTATAGCTGCTTTGTCCACCTTCATCAGGATAAACTACAGAAGATATCCGCCATAAAGAAGGTGATATCAGAAAGCTTGGAGTAGGTAGGCTGTTGATCTTGGGAAAGCTGAAATCTTCAGACACCATGACTTTACTTTCTCAGCTCAAAGACACAAAAAAGAGATGAAATCCTGTAAAAAAAATGGGTTCTTGAAATATGAACAAGTGAAGAACTTAAATGACAGAAACGGCGGAGACTGTTAAAAATCCGGAAGAAAAGCAAAACAAATGAGACAGAAACCAGAGACCAGAAGCATAAGAAAGATTTGAGTGCAAAAATCATCTAACAACCAAAAACACTGGTTTTTTGATCCACACACTATGAAAAAAGAGTTCAGATTTTTTATCCAGTTTTATTCTGTCTTATAGAATCTCAGCCATTTATTTTGCAGGCTCCATGCGAGTTCTATGCAGGACCTACATAAATAAATAGCTGAAATTTATTAGATACAATAAAACACTATAATATTAGATAGAGGATCTACATTTCATACAAAAGAACATGAAGTGGTAAGAAATCTTTCTTATATTATGTAGGAATTATTTTCGAATCTAACAGCATTTATTGCATGGATTCTGCCGTTACCTGTCAACTACCTTATTTCCTTACATTAACACTCCTCAACACTTGTACATAAAGTTGGCATTTTGGTTACGAGAACAAAATTCAAATTTTGGGTAGTCTAGCTTAAAAAGTTTTGAAATTTCCTACCACATTTAATCTAAATTTAACCTAAAGTTCTAAAATATTTATAAATTTAAAAAAGTTTGAAACCTTATTGGGCCGAAACTGGGCCCAAATGCTACTTAGACACCACATTACTATTTCTTGTTCTTTGTGGATAAACTTATCCTAGGCCTTATTCAATGTATAGAATGTCAAGGGAAATAAAATAATTTTCAACATATTTATTTTCAAGTTTATGTGCAAATAGTGACAACTGAATATAAGTCTTAAACAAAGAGGCTCCATTTACCCTCAAAGCTATATATATATATATATATATATATTGTAATAATGGTAAAAATACCATTTTACAGAAGTTTTTTACTTATCTCAACACAGGAAAGAAGAAAAAAAAAAGAAATTTTAAAAAGGGAAGAAGACCCGATTGTCAGTCAAAAGAACACTCCAAAAAAAATCACAAAAAAATGTTATTTAGAGTGTAAATGTAAGTTTAGAAAACATTTCTGAAACATATTTGTAGGACAAAAAAAATGATAAAAGTGGCCTTTCTTAGTTTTCCCCACCACACACACACACACACACATACATGTTTTCCATTGTTCTTGGTCAGCTGCTCCTAGAGTTTCTTGGTATTCTATTTTCTAGTTTTCTCAACACAATATAAAAGAGCAATCTTTCTGGCAATCCATTTACAGTAGATATCCTCTATTTTGGTTCTACTAAATCTAAATGCAATGCATTGAACTTAAATATGTATGGAAATGCACATTCTAACAAACCATGGGCGTCAGATACTTATATCCAGATAGTACTTGACATGAAGAAAGCTACAGTTTATTAGAAACATGAAGACCAAAAGAATTTTGACAGAGGGACACAGCAGTCTGAAGCATATATAGATTGAGTTATGAGTTGTGATAAGCATATAGAGAATTGTTCATACGCATTTTACCAATTCACATAGGTGGCCAAATTCTAGCAATCTTTTAGGAGAAGATAGTAGCCCCTCGGATCTACCATATTAGCCTGACAATGAAGATTAGGCTGATTTTAGGAATTGACATCAAGATAGCAACTGAATGTTCAGAAGTTGATTCTGTTAATAGCATGCGCTTTCCTTCAAGTGCTTAAGTTCTAGCTAATCATATATTGCTGTAATGGATCACAGGTTAGAGGCGAAATCATTAGCAAACAGTTCATTCTAAACGAAAAGCATCCATGGATAAACCAGCAAGGCAATATGCAGCGGATTGTAAACTTTTAACTACTTTGTTCAAACAGATAAGTGTGCTTTTCGAGAGTTTGTGCAGTGTTTGTGGGCCCCTCAGAAGTGATGCTGTTCAAGGACAGTAGCTACAAAGTTTTCAGGCATGAGGTGGTCAGCATCTAGACTATATGGAAGAAGGCAATACCTAAGTCCCAAGCTTGAGTAATCAAACCTCCAGTCAACTTCAGACCTTGTACATCACCCACCGTATCTTCCAAGTCCTGTGGGAACCCCTTCTACAGTTTTCTCTAAACTATCAAAGCAGGAAAGCAAAAACGAAGAAGAATCAACGGCTTTTGCACTAAACAGTGAGGAAGAAAAGGCACTTAAAGAGAAGTGATTTTACTTACGTCCATCACCCAGACATAAACCAAGATCATCTGAACCAGAGTTACTGACCTTGATCCCATTGACATCCCCCAGAACTAATGACAAAATGTGACTTCAAAAATGAATTTCTAGATCTAATTGTCCACCATTACATAGTACAACATCTAATGCCAACATATATAAAGCATTTGAAATAGCAGCAGATACAATAGCATAACTCTTTTATCTTTGAATACTAATGTTTATGTCCCATTTTGCACTTTGCTTGGCATTCAGAAGATATTCTATTACAATAATTATGCCACATGAAAGTAATAAATGAGGATAAGACAGTTTATGCATTGAAAATAGGATTGGAGTTAAAAATGCAACTATTCATCAACATTCAGAATATGTGATCAGATGCAGGAAGCTGAACTCTTTAGTATATCACTGACTAGCATCATCATATAGAACATCAATATTTTCAAAGGGATTGCATTGAAGTGCCAAAAGAGTAGCCCTAATGAAAACACTGCACAGGACTAGTTGGAGAGACCAAATATGTATCAATGATCAAGTTGGGAGACAACAATGCTATTGGTCCCTTTTACTACACAAGTGACTGGACTCATATTTCTTATTTACATTTTAATCCCTTAAAATATAACAATCAAGGGTCAACATCAAATATCATCAAAGCCAATATGCTATCCACATGTCTATATATATATGATCTCAAACCATTTATCTTATGGTTATTTTGTTTCTTTAAGCTTCACATTAGTCATATGTAAACGGCAACAACACTGATTTTTAGAGTCCCAAATTAACATTATGTTGGACAGAGATTCTTCCTAATAAATTCAATCCAATATGAATGTGAATATTATAGCTAATCCATAACTGTATAATTATGTTGGATGATAATAAAAATCAATAACAGGTTTCAGAATCCTTACAACTCCCAGGCCTTTGGGTTGAAACATGTGCCTGACATCTTGAAATATTGGCGTGCTACAGAAACCATACCAAGTTGAAACTGCAAAGAGCAAGCAGAACCAATCATTACTCCAGTCATACAGTACCCTATTTTAGGTCTTTCTCAGTAAATTACATAAGAAGTACCCTATAATCTAACTGGTCTGTCAGGATTAAAGCCCATAATGAGGACATGCACAATTTCTTGCAACTACTCCATCTGCCGAGCGAACAAGATTTTGTATCTGGCTTATCTGTGTTAGATGTATACATATTAGAATTCATCATTTACTGAAGTTGATAGAGCAAAACACAGTAGCTTATGACCCATGTGCTCAGCTCACCAAGAAGCAGGTAGAAAGCACTAAATTCATACTTGATATTGTAGATAATCGGTGGAGGAGCAATTCTGAGAAAAATAATAGTGTATCTGACAGCCGAAAGAAATTCAGTTATTCGAATGGAAGCCAATAAGTTGGTGTTTTCTAAAACAACTCATCGTTAATTCAGTTGATACTCTAGAGGCTGAAGCTTAACAGTTCACTTGACTTGAATGGATTTTTTATATGTTGATCCAGGACACCTAGCACACTGAAAATAGTGCTTCTCTCAGGGTGACAAGAATCACTAGCAACAAATAAATTATTTATCCTCTCAACTTCAATCCAACTACACCCGGCTGGTTTTTTTAGGTCTCTTATCTTCATCAGTTTTCTTACTTCCCTGACCTCATCCCATTTAGCATCAGCTGCATATAGGTTTGAAAGGACAACATAGTTCCCAATGTTGCCTGCTTCAATTTGAAACAATTGATCTGCCACAAATTTTCCCAATTCAACCTCATGGTGCATCCTGCAGGCACCCAACAATGTCCCCCATACATTTGCATTAGCTTCAATGGGCATTCCCATCACAATTGAATATGCATCATTAATTCGACCTCCTCGCGCAAGGAGATCCACCACACAGGAGTATTGCTCCATAGTTGGTTTCATTCCATAGAGCTTCTCCATGGAGTAAAATATCTTCAACCCTTCATCAATTAGACCAGAATGACTACAAGCAGACAAGACGGCAGTGATGATAACATGATCTGGCTTCACATTTGACTCGTGCATACAAGAGAAAACTTTAAGTGCATCTTCCCCCATGCCATGCATTGCATACCCACTAACCATTGCAGTGAACATGACAAGATCCTTATTTGGGTTCGATTTGAAAAGCTTGAAAGCACAACCAATGCCGCCACATTTTGCATATACATCTAGCAAAGCTGCCTCCATGTGCATATCCTCAAAACAAGATCTAATAACATATCCATGACACTGCCTCACCAAGTGTAATGAAGCGATTTGAGTACATACTGGAAGGAGACCCATTATAGTAACTGTATCAGGCTTCATTCTTCGAGCTTGTAATTGATGAAAAAGATCAAGAGCTTGCTCATTGCAATCATTTTCAGCATAAGCTCGGATCATTAAGTTCCAAGTAGTCAGGTCTGTAGCATGCATCCTGTTAAAAATCATGCATGCATCATCAACCAATCCACTATTTACATAGCCTGAGATCAATGAGTTAAAAGAGATCAAGTTCCTGTTTTCTGATAAAACCTGGAAAACCTTAAATGCGTACTCAATCTCATCGCATTTGGCATATGCATCAAGTAATGCATTTTCAAAAGTAGGTTCTACATCACATGATGAAAGACCACGCCGAATTGAATAACCATGAGTCTCTTTCACTTTATTTAGTTCTAAAACATTAAAGCAAAATTGCAATATGGCTAAAATTGTAATGTAGTCAGGTCTGATTCCTTCTTTGAGCATCCACCGGAACAGTTCTACAAATTGAGTGTCACGTCTACCTTCTACAAAGGCATCAAGCATAGAGTTCCATGATATAATGTCTCTCCTACAGATCATCAAGAATGTGTAATATGCAGCTTCTGTCTCACCACATTTAGCATAAAATTTGACAAGGGCATTGCCAACAGATGTATCCTGATATAAGCAAAAATGTCGGAGAACGTAGCCATGGATCTCTCTGCCCAACTGCAAATGTTTGAGTTGTGCGCAAACAGGAAGAATAGTAACCAGGGTGATAGAATCAGGCCAAATAATCTCAACCGAGACTAGTTCATGAAATAACTTCAGAGATGTTGACCAATCATCATTTGTTGCATATCCTGATATAAGAGCGTTCCACGAAACCAAATCTTTTGATTGCATCCTCCTAAACAACAATTCTGCTTCTTCTGCATACCCAACTCTTGAATAAAAACTGATTAAAGCATTACAGACAGATGCATCAGCCAAGAACTCATTGTGACGAAGTGCATAGCAGTGGATTTCTTTTCCCAGACAATAGGCAGCATTCTTATCCATAGAAGCACAAACGGGCAGAATACTGGCGATGGTTGCATGGTTCGGTTTTATTTGGTCTCTCAGCATCAAATTGAACAATGAAAATGCACCTTCTTTCAATTTATTTTCAGAAAAGCCAGCAATAATTGCATTCCACGAAACGACATCTTTTTCTTTAATACCAGAAAAAGCAACATAAGCATCTTTGTCTACTAACCTGCATTTTGCATACATTGAAACCAGGGCATTTCCAACAACAGTATGTGTTGCCAGTCCAGCTTTAGTAGCATAACAATGAATGCCTTTACCGGTAGTCACATCTCCAATTCGAGCACAAACAGGAAGAATTATAGCAGCAGTAACAGAACTAGGCTTAGCTTCATGAGAAGCACGCATTGCATTAAACAACCTCAGCGTTTCAGCATGATGCACTGGGGACTGAGACCCAGCAAACCCAGATAAGAGAATATTCCAAAAGACAGGATCAGGACCATAGTTGCCAATCTCCCCAAACAACTTCGTGCAATCATTCAGAGCTCCACATTTGGCATACATGTTAAGCAGTGCTTTGGAGACATAGTTGCAAGCTAAAAAGCCTCTCCTCAAAATCCCTGCATGGAGAGTCTTACCCCAGCTGATAGCCGAGAGAGCAGCACAAGATTTGAGAACAGATGAGATAAGCTGGTAATCACGTAGGTGTCCATTGCAGACAGAATCTATCTCAAGCATGTTGTTGTTGTGCCAAATTACAGATGAAAAGACTACATCTTTGAGCGTTGTTCAAGTGAAACCAAAGTGCTTTTGCATCCCATCTAGGAATTCCAACGAACACGTAGAGCGCAATGCAAGGGCCTATCACTCATACTATGGTGCGTCAGTGAGTAATGCCTTTCAAGTTTCGAAGTCTCAAATAAATATCATTCCTTTTTCTCATCTTTCTTTAGGCCTCAACGTTATATATACATATATGTATGTGTGTATATATATATATTTATTTAATCTGATTTTAGATAAATATTTAAGAGAAACACGTCGATCCCATAACATAACATAGAAGCGTGAGTATTGTGTCACAAAAAGCTCGAGCCTTTCACTTCCGACTTGAGATTCTCTTTCGCTCACCCCAAGTTCGAGAGAGAAAGAGAGAAGATGACGCCGCCAGCATCCGGAGGAGGAGGAGCAGGAGGCGGAGGGACACAGAGACAACAACAGGAGCAAGGTGGAATTGGACAGACGATTGTGGGATTCATAAGAATAGCGGTTTTCTGGTACTTTGCATCAAAGTTCTTTACTTCCAAGAAACCCTCTGATCCCTCTGTCCTTATGTCCAACATCTTCCAAAAGGGCGAATCTTTGGTACTCTACGCTATTTTCTCATCGTTTATATGCATCTAGCACCTTTGGTTTGTGTTTAATTTATTGTTTGTTGGGAAAGTAATTGGTTTTCAAGTTGACTTTGATTTGATTTTATGTTTTTTCTTTGTTTCCATTGCAAAAATCGTTCCTTTTGGTTTGTTTCAGCATCGTTTGGTCTTTAAGTGCTGTGAATGACTGAATACAAGAGTCTACTTGTTTTGGTCAGCTTGGCTATTTTGTAACCCTTTATGATACCCTTCACACTGGGTTTGGCTGGGTGGAACATCTAATGGATTCATTTATCTTATTTTCTCATAATTCGTTCAAATTATTCGGTATAATGCTCTTCAAAGGTTACCTCATAATAACCATATGCACGTTGTGATTGGGTATTTAATGGTGATTAACACATTTGTTTTCTGTGTTACTAAGATTCAGTTCTCTGCAGCATTTGCTTTCTAATTTGTCATTGGCTTGTATATATTCTTCTTTTAGTCCAAGGATGGCGGCTTGGCCTAGACTTTCAGTGACGCGTGGCATTTTTGATCTAATGGTCGGTTCTCTTCTTTCAGGATATGTGGTTATACCTCTCAGAGCACGACAAGTTCAATGACTTCAGTAATGAAAGTGCTCTTGTTTGGCATGAAACTAATATTCCTTATGCTGTTTGGGTCCCTCAGAGTACCAGGTCACTTTCTTTGAAGTATTATCCCGCTGAGGTACTATCTTTTTTAAGCATCTAGTTGAACTTTATATATATTGTTTTGTCACGTAGTTTTTGAGGATTTTTGGTGTTTATGTTTTGGAAACCCATTCATAACGACAGATTATAAAGACTTCTGTTATTTCTTGGTTTTTCTGTGTTTCAGTTTTCTCTTCTGAAATATCTTTTCCACTACTGACATCATTGAGGCACAATGTTTCATCTTTTAGGCCTTAAAGCATAATGGCAGTTTCTATGCTCATGTTTTCTTTGCACGTTCTGGGTTTCCTGTGGACCCAAATGATCCAGAATACCACCCTCTTAATGCCTATGGAAAGACACACCGTAAGATCCATTCTTTTTATTCTCATTGCTTCTTCTTATCAAATAAAGAATTTCTAGACGTCTACATGGAATTGCATCATGTTCTTCCTTTTAAAATAATTTCAGCTATTGTTACATACTTGCCCAAGTCAAAAGCAGATAAAAGGAGGAGTCTCCTGGGAAATTCTGAGGGCTCTGAACAAGATATTGTCTCTCAGGTCTCTCCTTGACTGTCAACAAGATGGTCAAATACTTAAGATTACTTGTTTCTATTTTGAATGGATGCTTATATTAACTGCTTTATGACCTTGGTCATGCCTAACGACCAAAAGTACTTATCTACCATTTTTGTGGTAGTTGTTATCCTTGTGCTCTGAGCATATGGTAGGGTTAGGCTTTTAAGACTGTGTGCAGAGCATATGTAACCTGAAATTTGGTTCTTATGTAATTCCTCTTTTAGGAAACTCTGCATGACGAAGCCTTGCATTTCTACATTCTTACCCCAATATTAAGTGCATGCTGACAAATTCAAATATTAAAAGGTAGTAATTATAGCTGTTGTTTGATATAAGATCACCTATGTTGCACCTTTTCCTTTCTCTTAGACAATACATTACACATTTCAATACTTGTCAACTGGGATTTGATGTCTTACCATGCCTCTTATTGGCTGGAGTGCAGAGTGTATTTTTGCTTTGTCTTGTGTATCCATCGATAACATGGGAAATACTTCTCTAGACTCCAGTAACTGCAGGAGTGTTATGCCCTTGTCTGTTGACATGTACGTCATTTTATCAAGTTTGATCTTGAGGTTTTAAGCTTTTCCAGCACAGCATGTTTTGGGGCTTAACCTAATTTAGATGTTACAGAAACAAGGTCTGATCATGCTGGTGGTTTCTAGTTCAATCCTATTTATACAAAATTTCCTGAATAAGTTACGATTATCATGAAAAACTCTCAGTTTTTCTTATAAAGATGAACCATACATGTGTGTTTCTTCCTTGATTCCTCAACTATGGTATTTTCCATGGTATATTCTTAATACATATTTTGTTTTTTAGGTGATTGATGACGGTCAGATTGATTCTAAAGATGACCTTGTAGAATGGGTATCATATTGGAAGCCAAATGTTACGATTAACTTGGTTGATGATTTCACAAGGTATTTTCAGTTAGTCTCAGTCTTGTAACATTTCTTTGCATCATTGAGAACCTTAGTTGCAAACAGGATTTGCTTATTATTTGTCTATTTGCTTTTCTGCAGATATCCACTTAATGGCGTACCGCCAAATATTGCTCCTTGTATCCTTTGATGATTGCATTTATCCTGCACTATAGTTTGGCAATTTGCTGGACTTCTTCGCCTTGCTGGTCTTTTCGGACGGACTTGCTGCCTAGTCATTTTGAAATGACTTAATGTTTCTAATTCTTGTTGGAAGTTGAGTTCTTGTGGATATATTTTTTCTAATAGATACATATAACACATGAACTTAATCATCAAAAATAAAAACAACTCTTCTGATAAACTGAAAATTGTAGAGCTAATCTGGCCGCTGCCAATTTTTAGAATCTGATGCTAGAGGGGACAATTTAAGTATTTAGACAACCAATAATAAGATAATTCAAAAGTTCAACATACGGCCATCTCTGCCTTGAATTTCGAAAGAAAGATTCAGGTGACTTTTTTTTTTAACTTGACTTGAGTTTGCAGACTTGAATGTTGAGCCTACTACAGGGAATTACTTCCCGACCATATTCTTCAATGAGTTTTGGCTGCTGAGAGATAAATTGATCCCTATTAACGAGACAGTGACAGAATTACCACTTAATCTGGAAGTAGGTCCTATAAGCATGACAAAGTGGCAACTATTTCAACAAATCGATCAGTCATTCCAGATTCACCGAACTTATGGAAGCATGCTTGACGGAGAGGGTGATGAACTAAAGGTAAGACTTATATATCATCTGGCACAGGGCGATCATAAATGAAATATTGGTTCAGTTTAATCTGAATAGTTTATGATCGAGTTAGCATGATGATTAATAATTTTAGAGGTGCCTCAATATCTTTTCTTAGGAGCCAGTAAAGTGTATTGACCTTAGGCCATTTATCTACAGTCAATAGAATAGAACTTTTGACTTTATAAATGCACAAGGAGTTGTTGAATGCATATCTATCATCTGCTATTGAAGTGTTATCTGACTCAACCACATTTAAGTGACTCCCTGATATTGAATCGATTCTGAAAGTTCTCTATCTGAAGTTTTTCTTTGTTGATACTTGTGGGTTCATTTGTTAATTCATTTTCATCCAAAAACCACTGTTCTTCAAGTTTCCCACTCCAAGGGTGCCAGTTACAGAATGCATGACGATTCAAGTTACATTAAAAAATATAGACATACGGTAAAAATAATGCTTGAGCAAAATTTTGTGTGATTCCCTGAAGATAGGACTGAATTCCTTTACTTGTGATTTGCTAGACTTGTTGCCACTTTTTGGAGATCTTTCTGGAAACTAATAATTGCTAGGTTTTTTTATATTTAGCCTGTTTTTTCATTTTATTGTCTTTTCAGAGAGTTTTTCTGGAAGGAAATCCCTACTTGTTGGGCATCACAATGATCGTTTCCATGCTGCATTCAGTGTTTGACTTCTTGGCATTCAAGAATGGTAAATTTTGGTTTTTTCTTTTTTTTTTGCCTTTTGTTTCCTAACTCCTTGATTCCTTTATGATATATTGTAGGTTAAATGTGTTTGCTCTCTTTGCAGACATCCAGTTTTGGAACAAAAATAAGTCAATGGAAGGGCTGTCTGCTAAGTCCGTCGTTGTGAACTTTATATGTCAGCTTATTGTATTTCTCTATTTACTTGACAATGATACTTCATGGATGATCCTTGCAAGTTCTGGAATAGGAGTCTGCATTGAGTTTTGGAAGATAGGGAAGGCCATGCATATAGAGGTATCCATCTCAGTTAGAAGATTTTATATTGTTTGCATTTCTGATTTCAGTTTGAGTGCAAAAGGGTTGAAGCTTTAATATTGTTAAGTTGGAGAGCCTATGAAAGTTGGGTTTGGTAGATTGAGAAACTTTTGTACTTGAATAACACAGAATTTTGCAGAGAAATGTATATGCATTGAACGTTTGATGCCGTCAGTTCATGGTTTTGATTTCATGAAATCAGTTACGAAGTGGATATATGGGGTATCGAATGCATGCGATCTACTCATGTTTTAGATGACACGCGTGACACTTTTTGTTCCGAGACCAACACTGAACCCACATTTTGCTTAGCTTTTACGCTTACGGATATCTTGGATTTCATTTTGTTATCTTTTTGGTTCTCACTTTGGCAGAGATGTTGATATTGCACCGATGTTACTAATTATAAGGTGATAATTCCTTCATATGCCAGATTGATAGAAGTGGGAGAATACCTATGCTTAGATTCCGAGATCGTGAGTCGTATGCTGGGAACAAGACTAAGGAGTATGATGACCTGGCAATGAAGTATTTGTCCTATGTGCTCTTCTTCCTTGTTGCATGCTTTTCTGTATACTCACTCATGTATGAGCGTCATAAAAGCTGGTATTCCTGGATTCTATCCTCACTCACAAGCTGCGTGTACATGTTTGGTGAGCCATCAAATCCTTATGTTAATCGTATTGTGCCGACGTTCTGTATCTAATATATGATCGTTTTTTATTGTACATTATACTACTCTGCCTTCTCTTGCTTCAAGGGATGGATACCAGATCTCTTTCACTAGTCATGTATGACATAAACAACAAACATTGATGTTTTTTCCAAGACGACCTGGTTTAATCACTTGCAAGCATATTCCTCTTAGACCCTTCTCTCATCCAACTTACTTTGTGCTTCAGGTTTTATCATGATGTTGCCTCAATTATTCATAAACTATAAGCTTAAGTCCGTGGCTCATTTACCCTGGAGGCAGATGACTTACAAGTTTCTCAACACCATCATTGATGATCTTTTTGCATTCGTCATAAAAATGCCAACACTGCATCGACTTTCAGTCTTTCGCGACGGTAAGAATAAAATGTCTGCTTTGCTTATTTTCAGTTGTTTGGCAATTGGCACTATTCCTCTCAATGATAGCACCTAATCTGTTGTCTGCAACTTCTGATATAAGTTAGCCTTCCCCCAAAAAAAAAAACTGCTTATTTTTTTTGGGAAATCGATCGTGTGGGTTGCTTTGACTCTTAACCTTATATTTTCTGCTGTGCAGATCTCATATTCCTGATATACCTATACCAGAGATGGATTTATCCAGTTGACAAGACAAGAGTGAATGAATTTGGATTTGGTGGTGAGGATGATAAGGTCACTGGTGCAGAAGTGAGTGCTGAAACAGAGGAAGAGAAGAAAACCAAATAAGTTGGCTTTGATCAAATTGGTTCGTTGCTGTATTACAATTCATCACTGTAACATCCAGCTAGGATATCAAACGATGTTTTTCGTATTTAATCGGTTTTGCTTCCGTAATCTAAATTGCAGTTTTATGTTGCCTTTGTTAGAATTTGTATCAATTGCAAATAGGCCTTCATTCAAAATCTCTTCTCTGCCCTAGTTAACAACATAATTTCCTACCGAGCTACATATTTTGTTTTTGGAATCTCTTAGTAGAAGCAAGTTCTGACATTACAGACAGATCTGAACTTCAAATTAGACCGTTTCAGATTTTCAAATGTAGCTATTCTCTCTTTCATGCAATGCCTGGGAGTCCCAGAAAGTGTAAGAATGGAAAAGTACAGAATCTTCAAACTGGAGTTAATACACCAAGATAACTCAGCATTATAAAAGACGTATTCAAACACTATAAAACAAGCATCAACTTTTAAAGCTATTACCACATATGGGGAAATTTCAATAAGCATCCATACAAAGCATAACCATATGAGCTCTCAAAACCAAGTCCTGGTGAACTAATATTAACTACCTAGCTCCTGTTTGTCAGCTTCTATTATTCTTCCGAATCTTTCTATATTTGAAACAACAGGAAGACCCCCAAGGAAAAGTTTTTTCCATAACACATTACTCAGGTATTGATACATCAGCCATATTCAAAAACTTAAGGTCAATGGCTTGATGTACCTTCTGCATCGTGCGGAGTATACTTTTTCATAAGGGAAGTCAGATTCGCATCAAACTGCTTCTCCAGCTGTATCTTTTCCTCCCAGTGTCTCCTTGTCATTGCAGCCATTTCATCCTCATGTTCTTTCATCAGTTTGTCCCTCTCAACAGCAAAGTCTTCCATCTCTTTGTTTTGAAATTTGATGAACTTATCAACTTTTTCCACCCTATAGCCAACACCAAAACAGATAGAACAAGACCAACAAGAAAAATTATTTCAAGGCCAGACTAGGTTAGCCTTAAGACTCATCTAATGAAATACAAAGATCAGTCATCAACTTCAGCACTGTTCCAAAGGGTTTATAGAATCAAATACCTGTGTCTGTAGTCCTCGGTATTAGCAGGATCTGTATTTAATTGCTTAACTTTCTCACGCTCATCCTGCTGTACTTTCTCAAATTCCTCTTCCTTTGCTTTCATTTCATCATGGATAATTCTGATTTGCTCCTTAAAAAATTGCTCTTGAAAATCCAACTTAAGAAAAATAATTGATGTTAGTGGATGTTACCCAGCCCCAAAATATCGTTTCATAATTAGGCTCAAAATGCATCTAATCTGCCACATCTCTAAACAACACTAATGTATTATCATCTTCAAGGATTCATATGGCTTCAACAAGTTATGCTAAGTCGTAATATCAAACACAACATAAGCAAGAATTAAATGCACCTTAACTGACACAGGTACGCATTTATGTTAGGTAAAGCAGGCCAATATCAAACAGTATACAAGACGTTAAGTGGTAAAACTGTCGCTGAGAGTTCACACTTCAGCTATCCAGGAAAAGGAGGTAAGGACATTCAAATGTTAGAAATTTCCGAGTAACTCAGACCTATTACAAACTTATTGCAATACGAACTTGAATGCATAGGCCAGGTCAAGAAAAAATTTGTAGCTTCTGTATCTAAATGAACACCTGAATGATCAGTCTCATGAATCCCAAAAAGATGGAATCCACTGGAATGACTTTTTCTGTCAAGAGTTTTCTGAATCCAACATGTAAAATAGAAAGTTCATGCAGCCCATGTCTATAAAATTGCAGCAATAATCTTGTTTCTACCCACAGATAATGCCGAGGGTTACCTCTTCCTTGTTTTGTTCGTGGTGAATTTGTGTCCTCTGCCTCACAATGCGGTTTTCCTCCATAGTCATTCTAAGTTTCTCAGTCACTATACCAAAAGATTCTTCTAGAGCTTTAGAGCGCATCTTCTGTCTAACAACCTTGTCTTTCCAATAAACAAGCTGTTCATTATCCTCTCTCATTTGTCTGAGTTGCTTGAGAACCATGTCATGGTATGATTTCATTTCATATTTCAATTTAGATCTTCCTAATCAACACCAAAGCAGTCACAACCCATATTAGTAATGATACAAAAGCAAATCATTCAATTTGCCCAAGTGAAATAAACTGATGCAATCAACTTGAGTTTGAAACAATGACTACCAACCAAAACACAAAGCAGAAAAAGAAGATAAATTTAAGTACATCTATACATTCATGCAGACAGACAGAGAAAGAGAAATAACCTTGAGAATGCTGATTGAATGACTCCAAGTCCTCATTCAAAGCCATAAAACCATAGAGTTGGCGCTTCCCCCCAGGGTAAAATAAGACCCTGCGGCTATTCCATGCATGCCTATCTGTTCCCTCCTCAGTGAAATGTTTATGCAGGCGATCTGCTTCCAAATAACCAGTAGCAGAATTCTCAAAGATCAAAACACTCATTCCCCGGTGTCCTTGGGGACCATACGAGTGCCTAGCCCTCACAGCAGCATAAGAACTGAAGTAATCAAGAAGTTCTTGATTGCCCATCCCAACCCACTGGTATCCACCAATTCAAGAAAAAGAAGAGTCAGCAGCAAATATTTGCATTGATCATCGAATTTCTTGTAAACTATCAAATTTAATTCATAAAATAAAACTGATTTAATACCAAATTAAGGAAGTTTATCCCCCAAAACACAGTGAAACGCAATACCTTATCATT
This sequence comes from Erythroxylum incrassatum, assembly GCA_026546855.1. Classification (NCBI taxonomy): domain Eukaryota; kingdom Viridiplantae; phylum Streptophyta; class Magnoliopsida; order Malpighiales; family Erythroxylaceae; genus Erythroxylum; species Erythroxylum incrassatum. Next base: position 31,660,979 of record JANVCL010000212.1, on the reverse strand, counting down.
CTCATCTTTCTCAAGCCTTGTATTCATAACTATTACCATTGGAGGCCAAACTATTTCATGATCTTTCTCCTCATCTTCCAAACCCTTCCATCTACCAAATACTTCACCAGCTGGAATAACCGAAGTTCCCCTCCTATGTAACTCCTCATCCAAAAGTATTGCCAGCTCCCGATGGAGCTTAACCCTTTTTGAACCCTTTGTTTTGGCATGAGTCATCAAGGGCTGCAAGCCTCTATACCAATCAATGGCACCAGGTCCCCCCTGACATGCTGGGCAGTGCCACTGCCTTGCTGGGTCACCAATCTCCTCAACAGTTAGGCTGTCCAAATTCTCAAAAAACTTCTTGAGCCATTTATTTTTCTTACGAGACTCATGGCTCTTCTCACTTTCATCAGAATCAAAGTCTTCACTAAGAAGTTCATCATCAGTCTCATCCAGGGCACCATCATCATCATTATCATCATCATCATCATCATCATCTTCAGCATGTCCATCATCAAACTTATTATGGTTGACATCAGAATCATCAACCCTATTGGAAACAGGTTCTTGTAAACTTGTAGGAGCAGCTCCGACCCTGGCTGACCAATTCCATCCACGTTCCAAAGGTGGACGAATGACAGGTTGTGGTGCCACATAGTTGTCCTCCAAGCCTCTATTGATTGGTTGAGGCCTTGCATTTCCTCTGCCAGTTGACCTTCTAGGATCAACTGTCTGTGTAGCCCAGGCATTGCCAGGGACCCTTCCTGATCCACCATCACTTTGCATGTTTAGTTTCTGCACAGTATCTGGATGTCCCCATGCTTTAGTACCAGAATTCTGGGAATTCCAGGGTTTTGCAGCACTGCTTCCAGCTCTATTCTTGGACTTTCTTGAAATAACCTCCCAATCACCACCATCTTGTGCATCGAGATTAATGTCTGATACACCATGATTCAAATGTTCAATCATGAGATTCTGGACTTCTTCATTCTTCCCCTTGGACAAGTTGTTAATAGAACTAGCAACAACTGTCTTCCCACCTCCTCTTGAACTCATTTTGCAAGTAACACGTTCTGAAACACCAGTCCTGGAAGAAAGTGAAAAAGGGAAATGATAACATATCTAACTATTGATAAGATGGGTGTCAACAATAATAAACAGAAGAAGAAAACCAAGGGTACTTATCCTCGCGATAAAGACAGCACCTTCCAACTGATGAACCAGATAGCAGATAAGAGAAAAGAATGACTAGCTCAGAAAAAAAAGTAAATGCAGCATAAGAAAAATAAAGCACCAAAAGCTATAAAACTAACAACATAATCTTCCATCCCTCTGGCCTTTTACATTACCTTCAGAGTTCAGCGTATATCGAACTTCAGCCCTATGATAAACAAATACAAAAACTGATGGCATGCTTTGTTCACTACAAGCCAAGACTTCTACATGCTTATGGTTCTTTGGATCGCATATTAAAAGTTCTTACAAATATAGGTTTAACAATATCAGTTACAATAAGAGAAACATGGCAACAGAAACAGGGTAAAAAAGTACAAAAAGAAATTAATAGACCTACTGTCATATCAAAAAGTGGCACTAAGTTCTGGTGGCATAAACTATTTCTAACTGATCAACACAATGATAAACATAAAAACAGACCTCAAGCATAATCAGCAACACCAAGAGACTAAATGGCTAATGCAAAAAATTATCCTATGATCCTTCAGAACCTTACAGTTCCTCACTCCCAATGCCCCACCCAAATGACCCCAAATATGCAGATTCTATGGAGACTGTGGACCGTGTCAGATGGAGCACTAATTAATTATTTTCGGCCATATGGTTAAACATCTAATAAAATTAATGAAAAATCACCATTAAGAAAAGAGGTGAACAAGGAATGAGGAAAATCAGAATGAATAAACCCCGAAATGTTATAAAGTATTATTTTTCAGGAATAAAATACGGGAAAAAAGGATTGATATTATAACATCTTGTTGAAATTCATCATCTGCTAAACTCAAGACCAAACATCACACAGCAATTTCCTCAACTAGAATTTCTTCATGTTTATCTTTAATCTTCCAAAAAGATCTTCTCTTCAGAAAAAGGCCAAAGCAAACACCTTTTTTACATTTACTAAAAAGAAAAAGTCATCACATTTCTACTGTTTCCTATCTTATTTACAGAAAACAAACAAGAAATCACATACCACCCAAATAATCGACATAAAGAGACCAAAGACATGTAAAGGAAGAACCAAAAAATTCATCATTTAAGGCAGAAAAAGAGGGAAAAGGCAGAGAATATCGGCAAAAAACCGATGAAGCACCCGTGTGCAGATACCTGGATTCCACAGCAAGCTAGCCCACTCGATTCTCGCTCCTGTACAACAAATCAAATTAACATCTATCAAAAATCGCTCAAACCCACATTTCCGTTTGCAAAAGAACATACATTTCTCAATCTCTCAGTGAACACCTCGGTTCTTCTATGTTTTCAAGCGTATCGCACCATGCACGTTGGGCAAGTGCTAGTGTTAGACGCTCGAGAGGGAGGGGGGAGTACAATAAACGCAAACACATGTACATTAATCGGATGAGAAGATAAGTAAAAATGCCTCACCAGCCCGATCGTCGACGGAAATGAAGGAAACATACCTTAGAAATCCGCCGGTGAGTTGCTCCGAGTATCGCGACTGAGAAAAGCGTGAGACTTATGAGTGAGACTGACAGTGTATTTAAAGAATGAGGTCCGGATTCCAAATATTTATTAAAACTTATTTATTATTTCCCTGCAGGTTCATAACTTTTAATTTTTTTGAACAACTTAATGAAGAAGTTGTATTTATTATTGCAATAAAAATTAAAATTAAAAAACGACTTAATGAAGAAGTTATATTTGTTTTGAGTGTTACAAAATTTGGTCAACATATTTAGGTCGACCTCGCATAAATGTACAGATAAGAATTAATAAAATAAGTAATAATAGATTAAGTGAAACAGAGAATCTAATTCAGTCCTTAAATCCGCAAAACAAAAATTTTTGTGCACCGATTACATTAACATGGGCCTTTTTAAAATATTTATAAATTAAAAGTAAAAACAAGAAAATATATATTTGAATAAGTAGGAATAGAATGTGGCTTACCTTTTTTTGTTAAATCAGTAAGAGAATGAAATTAATAAATGAAAGTATGTACATGCTAGAGAGAGTAAGAACTCTCAAAACAACAAGTAGAGAACAAGACCCCCTGGACAAAAGAAAACACTGAGAAGAAAGGATCTAAAATGGCAGTACATTAAGCATCTAAATGCTGAATGAAACAATCAACAGAAACAAGTAGCAAAGGAACCAATCATGCTGCGTTCCCAATGAGAGCATAGATAAACACTCAAACCAAACGAAGCAATTGTAAAGTGAACTGATTTCCTAAGAGGATTCTGCTCGCGTTGAAAAGATTGTTGGATTGAATTGCCTCTGATTGGCCTGGAACTTGGCAGACAGAGTCTCTACCGTGGAGGGATTGTTGTAGAAGTGACTTACTATGCCTTCAATGTCCAATTGAAAATTGTGTACCTGAAAAAGTAACTGCATAGAGAAGATAGGAAAAAAGAAAACACTCTTGCCTTACCTAAACTCAGTGTTTACTCTGAGTTGCTCCTGAATTTGGGTGAGGACTCTAGCTATCAACCCATTCACCTCCATGGCTTCATCTTTGAAAGACCTGGCATTACGTTATTTCCAAAGAGAGTAGACTGCTGAGGACAGTGGGAAGTCTACGAGAATGGGATTAGTTCAACCAGTGGAAAATGGAGTGGAGAGTGAGATGTAGTGGGATGGTGAGATGGAAATAGGACAGGCAATAGGCCCACACTGATTTGAAATAGGGGCAGGTAAAGAATAAATGGGCTAGGGTTTCATTGTCTTGGAGGCATAAGGAGCAATGGTTAGGGGTTTGAAGGAAGGGGAGACGGTCTTTAGTTTGTAGTTTGCCACAGAAGGCCAACCATAAGATGAAGGAGCACCGAGGATTGTTGCCTTTGTTCCAAACTAGGGAATGCCAAGGATAGATATGTGTGGGGGGGTCTAAGAAAAGTATAGGCTGAAGAGTTTATGTACACAACTTGATTGGGGGACCCAACTAACCACTCTAAACAATCTGGTTGAGATGAATTGGGATGGTAAGGAAGAGGATCCAATGAACCCAGTGTCTCAGCAATAAGCTCTTGCCAGCTCCACTTATGATTCCTTATCACCTCTGACACCGTTGCTGCGATGGGCAGTGCAGAACTATTAACAACCCTTGGACTAGTGAAGTGCTGGAGAATGCTTCGCGGATGCCATGGATCCTGTCAAAAGTTAGTAGAAACTCCATTGCCTATCCTAAATCTAAATTGGTTCCCTAATTGATCTCTCACTGATAAAATTTTC
>JANVCL010000212.1:31609821-31628557 GCA_026546855.1 Erythroxylum incrassatum | reverse complement strand
CCATCATTATCACTGTCTCCAAACACTCCCTCATAACCCTAACACACACTCCAAACAAACCTCCCCCCCTCTCTCTCGTTCTTCTCGGGTTCTGATCTTCTCTGATCTACACCCACAGATCCACAGCTCTCAACCAGTGCCTTTTTATTCACCGGATCTACCCCCACCCCCAAGCGCCGGTGAGATGGTCGTTGTCAACGGCAGGCCTATGAAGAGGATGAAGAGAAGAGTAACCGCCGATCTATATGACTTCCTATCTTTCCCTCCCACCGACGACCATCCGCGAGCACCGTTCAGAGCTAACGTTAAATCCTTCCTCAACGAGCACGCGCTCTGTCCTCCCCCGGCTTCCCTTATCCCCCATCTTTTGACGTGGCAGATGTCCTTCCGTGTCGGTGTCGATTCGGCTTCGGCGCCGGCGGTTGGTTTGGACGTCGTTGAGGAGGATGTGGCCAGATCTAGATCTCTTTACTGCGATCAGTGCCGCGTCGTCGGTGAGTTACCGAGTCGGCTCAGAATATCAATATTATTTCTTCCCGGTCATTCTCCGGTTTGCCGGTTTCTAGGGCGGGAAAACCGACTTTCTGTTTGTGTGGTGTCTTCCTTTTTTTTCTCTAAAAGCGGTTGAAAATAGCGCCCATACCTGATTGTCTCATCTCGTGGCTTACGTGTCCAAGTAACCTGAGTGATTGAGATGAATGATTGATGACCAAGAACGCAGACTAAATTTGAATAATCTCGTGAGAAGAATGGAGACGTAGAACGAGAAATTTGATAACTTGTAGGAGTGGACATTGTGGGGTCTAATCAACCAATTGATGTGATGATGACTGATTTTGGACACAGACACATGGCTACCATGCAATGCTTTTCCAATCCAAATAATATATTTGATTATTTTCAAAAAATTGAATGGACGGTACAATAATGTTTGCTTTGCCTTGTGCGTGACAGCTATTACTATCTATGTACCTAGAGAGTAGTTTTAGTCAAAAGCGCCCTTCTTTAAGTGTCAGACCCCACTTTCTAGTTCCTAGTATTATCTTTTCCGCCGTTGTCGTCTTGTGGGAGTGTGACGTTGTGTGTTTGCTACTTTGCTTAGCTGTCCCGTAATTATTTGATTCTTCTACTTTAAGTTATCCGAAAAAGCAGAAATCTTCTTCGCTACCCGGATCAAAATAGAGTTACTTTGACATGTTGATAGACACTACTTCGTCTTAGGTTAAATAACTGATATTTGGTTAAGTTACACGATGATATGCTTATTTATGATATTTATTCACTGGCTGTCTCAATTGATAAAGATGGTTTCTTTACTGTAACTATGCTGGGTGGTGTTTATTTATTTATTTTGGTTTACTGATGTTTAGGTTGGAGCGGACATCCAGTATGCACTAAGCGTTATCATTTCATTATTAAGGCTGATGGTAATTCTATTGGAGGGTATCATAAGCCATGTGCATGTTGTGGAGAGGTTATGCATTTTTCAGAATCAAGGTAACAACAACAGGCTTTCTAACTTCAGAAACATGAATTGTGATCAATTGAGTATTGTCCCTTATACCGAATTTTCGGTTTTCTCAGTATGTAGTTATCATGAAGCTAGTGTATAATCTTTTGAATGCCTTATTCTTCTATTTTGCCTTCTCACATTGATGAAAGACTTTTTCTTTTTACCATCGATGGTAAATAGTTATATATGTTCTAAATACATGTTCATGGGATAAGATTTCAAATGTCTTTAGTCGTGACAAAGCACGCCTTTTGAAATTCTCTATTGAGCACCTCCAGTGTGTAATTTTTTTTTTCATGGTGCATGTTTGTCTACTGAGTATTGATGCATTGGTTAATTAAAGCTTGAATCACGTTTGCTGATGGTTATATATTATCTATTTTTTGGAATTGTAAATTGATTCTTCGTCATCAGGTGCAAGACATGCAACCACATTACGACAACGGATGATGTTGAAGACTGGATTTACCATCAGTTGGAAGATACTACCCATCTTCTTCATGCTGTTGTCCACGCGAACGGTTATGGGCACCTACTTAGGGTCAACGGTAGAGAAGGTGGATCGAGGGTCCTATCTGGAGAAGGTGGATCGAGGGTCCTATCTGGATGTCACATCATGGACTTCTGGGATCGCTTATGTAAAACTCTTGGAGTCAGGTAGTAAATATTTATCAAATAAATATATTATCAAGATATTGGAATCCTGCCATTTTTTGTTGCAGTTTTTCAAATTGCCTCGCTTTCAAAATCACATAAGCTCAATATATGGAAGATTTTTCCCACACGTTCTGATAGCAAGCGTTTGTTTCTGGGATCAGGATTGATTTATGTCAATATTCTGTTGGGTTTTTACAGCATGCGTGCTAGCACTGCAATATGTAGTTATGACCCAACTCAACATGTTGTCTTTTGATGTGCATGAACAGGAAGATTAGTGTGATGGACGTGTCAAAAAAGTATGGTTTGGAGTATAGGCTTCTTCATGCCATAACCAATGGCAGGTCATGGTATGGTAATTGGGGCTATGAATTTGGTGCTGGTAGTTTCGCTCTGACTGTTGATGCCTACAAGTCAGCTATTGAAACTCTCTCCAGCCAATCATTGTGTGTCTATCTTTCTCAAGGACGGAAACCACGCACTCGATTGCAAGACAAGATTTCATTCTACCAATCCTTGTCTGATCGTGAGCTTGTCAATATTAGGGATCTCTTTTGTTACTTGATGAGTTTGATCCACAGCAGCCGCAAGTCCCCAAGGATTGATTCTTCTTATAGAAAGCTCCAAATTTTTAAATCAGATTCTCCGTCACTGAGTATGACTGATATTGAACGTGTTGAAGAAGCAATGCTTAGAGTACTCCGAGCAGTCTCGGGATCCAACTGGGTTAGTTGGCGTGCTCTTAGAGGTGCTGTATGCAAGGTAGCTACACCAGAGCTCCTTGACCATTGCCTTAAGGAAATTGGAGGGAAGACAACAGCTGATGGCATGATTGTTGTTACACGGTGCAATCACGATTCAGGTGCTTTGGAGTACAGGTAGGCGCATTATTCTGTCTCGATATGAGTCTCTGACTCTGTTCAGCTGCATATCATGTAGAGTAACGTCTCAATAATGCACAACTTCAGCAAGTTGTTAATTCAGTTCATTTTCGTTTTGGTCTTCGTCTTGTCCACAACTTGCATAATATGGGAAGATCACAGCATGTGAATCCTGAGAGCAAATTTCTTTGGAGTTCATGGTTTGTGATCTTTAGGCATACAAGATCTTGTTTTTCCCTCTATTTTAACTTCTAAAATGTTGAGCAATCAATTTGTTCCTCATTATACCTGTATTCAAAATCTTAGCTTTTTGCATTTTGATTGGTTCAGACTTGAGGCTGGAAATAAACTATCAAATGAAAACAATGTTGGTCCTGGTTCGCCTGTCATTACCTGCCCATCTGAAGAAAACCTTGTGCAGGATCTTCGATTTCTTTATGAAAGCCTGCTAAACCCTCTAACCATGGCAAGCTATGGTCCTGAGGCAACAAGAAGTTTTGCAATCAGCTCAGCAGAAAAGCTTCTTGATTGCAAGCAGTTTGTGAAAGACTACAAGCCTGAAATGGCAATAGCAATTACGAATCCACTTTTTCTATGCATAAATTGTCATGTGCAAAACTTGGACCAAGTTGAAGAAAATGGCCCTAATACTCCCCCAGAAGTACTTGTCTTGCCACCGAATGCTACCCTTTCTGATCTCAAATTTGAAGCAACAAGGGCATTGCAAGATGTATATTTGATTTTCAGGAGATTCCAAGCGGAGGAGCTAGTTGGCTATAGTGGTGTTGATGATTCCACCCAGGTCAAACTCTTGTTGGGGTCAGCTGAATACGTAAAAGTTCGAGGGAGATGCCTTGGGAAACATAATGTAAACAAATTTAGAATGGAGAGAGGAATGGAGAGATGGACTGTGGAATGCAGTTGTGGGGCTAGAGATGATGACGGCGAGAGAATGTTAGCTTGTGATGTTTGTGGAGTGTGGCAGCATACTAGATGTTCCGGTATCCCTGACTCCGTATCCGTGCCTGCCAAGTTCATTTGTCGCAGGTGTAGGAGTTCTTGCTAAATTATTATCCATAATTATTATATTATTGCCCGAGGTGGGGGAGATGCAAGCAGAGTATCCATGGAAAGGATTTGTTGATTGCATTTGATGGTAGCAAACAATGTTAGATGGCAGCAAAAAATGTTAAATGGTTGTACATTGAGGTGGTTTCTTTTTATTTTTCTTTTTTTCTCAGTAGTGAGAGTTTTTCCTTGTGGCGCCAAGTGAACTTGTAAATAGGGGAAACAAAGGCTTTAATTGCCTTAGAAGAAGTGGAGTCAGTGAAGAAGTTGTTCCTTTCCAATTCCAATTTCTTCTTTTTGTACAAACTCTAGAAAAAGAAAATTGATAAGAAAAGGAAGATTAGTTCTAACACATGCGTATGTTTGGCGTTTTGCCTTTTTAGCTCTTTGATTGAGTTTAGTTATTCTGTTGGCTGACTTTTGAATTGCTAATTCTTGAAGTAATTTATTCTGAATATGTTGTTGTCACGAAGGCCAGCAGGTTTCGACTATTCTCTTCCAACACTGTTGGATTGATAAGGTCAGTAAGGTAAACAGAACTGGAGGAATTCATATATAACACTTTCAGATATTCAAGTTTTATATCATTCTTGTGCAAAGAGAAACATTAGGTCTGATAATTCATTTGTGCAACAATTTCACATGGGATTTTCATTTGCAGAAGGAAGATTAATTCAAGCATCTGCTGTGAACTGGTAAGAAGCATATGAAAGGGTGCCATGGTCCCAGCTGTGGTGCACAAGTTTGGCTTTGGAGTTCTCACCAGCAGCTCCAATGGCCACATGCAAAGGGTAAAAATGGTCCGGCCATGGTTGAGCTTGCTTGGCATATGGTGCCTTTGTTTTATACTCATTCACATCTTCATATCTGCATGAAAAAGAAACGCCAGAAAGGTTTCAGTTTCATGGCTTTAGAAGCAGAGCGAATTGCAACAGGTGAAACAATGTCTACATCAAAGTTTTGAGATTGGACCATTAACTGCAATTTTGGACTGCAATTTCAAACTATGATCTAAACTGAGCTCTTTTACCTTCCATCAAGAAGAGCATTTTTAAGCCAAGTGTCGAATTCCACCGCCCATGAAGCGATCGAACTGCCACGAGGTTGCATGGCCCTCAGGTTGTGTGTAGCAGAACCAGAACCAATTATCAGTACACCTTCATCCTTAAGAGGTGCCAGTGCCTTTCCCATGTTGTAATGGTAAGTAGCATCTTTATGAGACTGGACTGACAGCTGACAAACTGGGATATCAGCTTCTGGATACATTAGCATCAATGGGACCCAAGCTCCATGGTCAACACCTCGCTTCCTGTCTTCGTGAACAGTCTTAAATCCTGATGCTACAAGCAGTTCTTTAACTCTCTTTGCAAGTTGTGGAGCTCCTGGAGGAGTATACTTTAGCTGCAATGTCCACAGGAAAAAGCTATCACAGCAAGTAACAAAAGCAAATTGCAGATTCCAAGTCTGCAATGGTCAGATATCTGCAGATTCCAAGCCTGCAATACTATAAGATATAATGGGAAAATTTCAACACTGATGGTATCATCACCGAGTGATTTTCACACGAAATTGCTATGAAGATGTTCACTTTGACAGGTTTTGTATAAACCTGTTGGAAATCTAAGCATTAAGGATCAAAAGAAACCAGCTTGAGGTTGCTGAGAAGAAATGTGAATGACCTCGTACATGGGTTTGGGGAAGCCATAGAAGTCGTAAATGGTGTCGTTTTGTTGGACAACGTTAACGAAGGGCTCGTCAGTGTCCCAGTGGCCGGAGATGACAAGAATTGAAGAGGGTCTCTCCTTCAAGACTTGGTCCTGCCATGACTGGAAAAAGCTCCGTGCTTCAATGGATCCGTCAATGGACAGCATAGGCGAGCCATGTGACAAGTAAAAGGTATCCTTCATACCCATTTCTTCAACAACCTGATCAATGCCCAGTTCTCAAAGTTTTCAGATTGCTGAGATATCTGTCATTCATACCCACAGTCACACACACACATATATACAAGGAGTTGGTGTTCTAACACAAATCTGGCCGACCTAGGACTCGGTCCGAGAAATTGTCTGAGGCGTATAAATTTATTAAGAATTAACAATAAAGGAGAGTTCACACACAATTGAGAGCCTGCAAATGTGGACCTTAGAAATCTTTTTCCTCTTGCTTTGTTTTGATTTGATGATATATTCAATGATGCCAATTCTTGTGCTTTTCCCTTTGTTTTGTCTAATGATTTGCTGTCTCGATCCTTGTGTAATTGGAAGAGAGAATCAGACTCATTCTATTTTCAATTAAAATTCTTTCAAGCTTTAATGAAACAATAAGAATATCACTTTCCCCAGAAACAAACAAATCCTGTCTTCCCGTTTCCTCCTTGCTTTCGTCTCTATCCAAATTCCAACTAAAGTGCAGCCCAGTTTCCATCTTCCTGTATTGCGTTGATCAAAACGGGGCAAGAACATAGACACGGCTCTAATCCGAAGTATTTTTTATTAGGTCCAGGTCCAAACATGAATCGAAGTAAAGACAACTTCGTTTTTTCGCCAAACTTAATTATCTTTGTTGCAAACAAGCAGCCAAAGTTTCTGTTGGCATGTTGGTCAAAAACAATTGCGGTTAACTTATGATTAAACACTAATTACTATATTCAACATCACATTTTACATTCCAATGGGTCTTGAGTCATAAATACACCATACCTAGTACCAAAACAAAGCTAATTTTGTGAGAGAAAATGGACTCTAGCAAGTGTATATTCTTTTCCAGCTATCCAAACACCAGTTTGTGACCACTGCACATCCTCCCAGTCAAGGTTATCTTCCAATACCTGTTCAGGATCAAAGGTAAGAGATGCTGCAGCCCTCATTGCAGGATGGACGAAATAAAAAGAAAAACGGCACAGATACAACTAATCGTATGGACGAAATAAAAACCAATATGAATGCAACTGTTCCTATATTAGAACAACAGCTCTCCAACAAATTCTCAGTTGCAGAAGTAATATATCTTAGGAACAAGATAGCTATTCCAAAAACCAGCTTGTTACCTTACATAGGGATGTAGACAAGTTAAAAAAGAGGTTCAAATAAGACGCCTGATAGATCAGTCAGAAGTCAAAACAATCATGGGATTCAAGGCAAAGGCAACAGTTCGGTATAAAGGCTTGTACTTTTGTTCGTATCACATTTAAGTTTTTGGCGACTGTTCACGTGAAGAGCAGCAGGAAGATCTTTTTAACCAACATCCTTTCTGAAGCAACTCGAGAATCCATAGTTTCTTGGGCATTACATTATGAAACTAGAAGAAGGCACCCTTAAGAGTGCATATTCACTTGGGCTTAGAACCATGAAAGGAAGTAGCTCAAAATAACGAGAAGAAATACCTCGGCATATTCGACAGGCAGAGGGATACCAACAGACAGCATGACTTCCTGTGGTAACGGTTTCTTACAATGAGACCATCGAAATGCATCGATCAGGATGCTATCAGAGTCACTCTTTACACCATTTAAGGAATGTGGATGATCATTATGGACCTTCTCAGTCTCCTCACGCAGAGAAGTATAATTTGTCGCCTTTACCATTTTTTCGCCAGTATAGCATAGCTCATACCTTCAGCAATGGTTAGAAAGCAGATACTCATGAAATAATTCTCCAAGAGGACTTTGTGGTTTTAACTACTCAAACTTCCAAACAGTCAAAAACGTTTTTATACAACAACATTTTAGCAGCAACGCTGCTAAGATGTGGGGTTTGGAAAGGAAAAAAGGGAACAATCAGATATGAAAATATAGAGACAATTTGGGGCATCATTTTTGCATAGATTGGCCAACTTCTGCCAGAAGAAAGGTTGTCTAACCATATAACCATTGCTATGAAACACAGCAGCTTTCATACTTCAATCGCAAATAAGCTTATGTAAAAGCTAGAGTTTCGTTCCATCATTCATGCCAATACAGAAATGAAAAACAGAACTTCCTCTGAACTTGCTTACAAGTATATAACAAAGCTAAGACCAAAATGTTCCGTTAATAAGGAAAAGTTAAACACATAGAAGAAGAAGACAAGACAGAAGGACTGAGAAATGAACAAATCATGCTGCAAGTAACTGGAAAAGAAAGGAAATAATTTGATACGGTACCTGCATGAATGTGTTTCTAAATACAACACTTCACCCTTCTTCAAACGCACAGAAGTATACAGCAGTTTTTTCAAACCCTTGTCAGCAACAACACTAATGCTGTACTTTATCCTGTAAAAGTTTTCAATAATGGAGATTCATAAGCACATCAAACATTCCCGTTATTTCTGTACAAGAAGATAAGCAAATAGTTAATCGACACAAATGTGACTTGCACATAGAAATATTGTGAATCAAATAAAAGGTGGAAACCAAAAAGATGAGAAAGTTAAAGCTGAGAGAAGAACTTGTGTCTTCAAGAGGAAGCACGTACGTAGAACTATGAACACAAACCAAGGCAACTGACCTGTTGAGTCTATAGTGTGGGAAGATAATACAAGTCGATACACTGACTACAGTGGCATCCATATGTTTCAATGAGAGATTTTAGAGTTGTTAAAACTTCTTGTACAATGTTAAAAAGGTAAAGAGGATGTTAGCAACTTCCAATCCATCTGAAAAACCCGAATTGATAACTCTCTTCTCCTCTTTAAAGGATAGATAATTCAGTTTAGGTGGGGAATGGGGAGATTTATGGTTTTCAACACATTGAATAAGAAAAGTCTCTCGTCATATCTGTGGAAACTTTGCGGTTTTGCATTGTCCAGTTGAAAAACATACATCAGTCACCTTTTTTTCATCAATATAGATCACCAGCCAATTGGAAATGGAGTCTAAAGGACAGAATCTACTGTCAAACATTACCATTTATGCATAGGATGCATGGTCAAGTTTGAACAATATAACAACTCAATTGTAAACGGTCAATTCTATTAACAAAACTAGATGCAGGTTAACTTGCTTAATACCTTGCTGCACAAGAAAATTGAGATGCACCAATAAGTGAAAACAGCTCTATCCAAGTTCAAAATATGTATACGTCTAGTGTAAAGTGTACCATGGCTCATTGCATAGGTTGTACTGTATTGTGACTTCACGTACAAATCTTTGTTGGCGCAATGCATTCTGAAATGGAACAGGAAGTGGATCTTATGAAAATTTGCATAAAAGGATAGACAATAATTTAATGCCTACAATCATACTTACTAAGCATCTGCATGCCTGCAAATTGCTAAATAGGAGGCAAAAACATATAATGGTTATCATTTAGATAGCGATTTATCATAATTTAAGTAAATAAGTGTATAGTAAACACGATACAGATCATTTCATATCAAAGAAAAACTAACATGTAATGAACCTGACACATAATAGACAAATCTTTAATCCACAGTCCTTAGATATTGACATATATCTGTTTCAACATATTTTATCATTCCCACAAAAGATATCGGAATGTTCACTAACTATTAGTATAGAGCAAACGCAGAATTGATAAATGCTTTATTCTGTATTATGTCTCTTGAAAGAAACTAAGGGTACTTCAGATGAAGCCATGGCTTACAGGTCTTTTGTGGATTTTGAGAGCTGTCAAGTGCAATGCTGGATTCCAGCTTGCCTCCTTCATCCAAGTTCATGTAAAAGTTATGCCTTAAAAGAGAGAACTACAGTTCTGCACCTACTAACAGATACATGACACCTATAAGCTAAACCTATTAGTCTAAATTGTCTAATATTGACTAAGTCTGACCAGCTTTTCAATGTTTCCGTTCTTATTTTATATAAAATAATTATATGTCCTTTTAATAATAAGTAGAATTTTGAGTGAATACATATTATTAGCTTCAATATGCATGATTTTTATCAATAAAAAAGGATTTAGTTTGTCAGTAACGCGCCACTTTCAAGGTAAAAAGAACTCAGATAAAAGTTGAAACATCAACAGTTTTCTTTTATATCTTCATTCACATAAAAGCAAGAAGCATGTAATCATGACATACTTCACAGCTCTCAATTTTAATGTCATGCTTTAATAATGTACCATAACAATAAGCAGATTCAAGATTAAACTAAAAAGTTTTTGGCTTGTGTTTGTATTATAAACTAGAGCGACAAAATGAGTCCCTAAATTTGAAAGAAATATTCTTAGACCATACTGAGGCCGCAGCTCGTGTTGTCATTGTCTTCTCAACGGCCACAGGAGCAAGAGTAGGTTCCACTGCTAATGTGTATGTTAGACAAGGCTCAACATCAACAGTACCACCTCCTTTCTGAGACCAAATAAAATACAGGAAGAAGTTAAAAAATCTAAAGTCCAAGCAAGATTGTCAAAATTCTTCAGAATATATGTATTTGTAGAACTTTTCAAGAGTATGAAAAGCAAACCAGAGCAGTGCAAATCATCACCATGAACAAGTAACTTAAACAATGTATAAACCACTAGAAGCATCAGACTGCTCCAGACAGAATATAATGGAAACATAGAGAAGTAGTATTTTGCTACCTTAACAATGCAGCAGTGCTCAACACGATAACTAGAACCAATTCCAGCACCCCAAGCACGGGATCGTACATTATTTCTCAGCATAGAAGTGTAGCCTAAAACAATTCAAAGTATCAGTATTAAATGTACACAAGTAAATAATCCAAGCAGACCCTAAATTTTTCAGAAAAAGTAAAGAAACTTTCTTTTGATCTCTATAGAAATTCAGTAGAAGTTCTTACTATCTTGCGGAGGCAGTATTCTAATGGTAGCACACAACTCTTGAATGGCAGGTGGTGGAGGAGAGGCCGTGGGACGGCAGTAACCTGTATGCATGAGAACTGTAACAAGACATAATACTGGTATTAGTTAGCACCTCCATTTGTCAATTCTAAATACTCATACACCCAGAGAGAGAGAGAGAGAGAGACGTAGACTAATTAGAACAAATTACCTGCCACAAGATCAGAGTCATCTGTGTATATATCTGTCCCCCATAACTGACCACCTCTTACCTGCACCAAGAACAGTGGAAAAACTGAAAAGGATGTTCAAATGTGACAACAGAAAAGAACGCGGAACAAAGAAGTTATATAAATGTAATCGTACGTTACATGAAGCTTCAAAATCAGTAAGATTGCAGCTATGGTAATGGAGATTAATGCATATGCTTATATCCTTAAAGTCAGAAGACAGAATTCTCCGTTACATTCAATTTTCGATACAAACCTTTTATAACATTCATTACCACCACCATTACCTGTAAACCTAAAAATCAGTGTGACTACATAGAAAACTTAAAAATCCAGTGACCACATACAAATAGTAAAGCATATCAACACTGTGAAGCAGCAAGCTCTTACTTGACGATTTGTAGCTGTAACATGTACAGCTGGTATTCGAATTTCAAGAGTGGGACCATTATGAGTAATTCCACCATTGTTGTCAAATTGAGATGATCCATACTCCTTCCACAATTTTATCAGATCTTGCATGCATTCACCAACTTTATAAACAATAGAAGATACCTCAGATTTACCCAAAGAACCACCAGCTTAAAAATACCATACCCATGCAAAGTAAACAGTATAACTTGTGAGTTGTAATGATATTGGAAAAAAGGATAAGAAGCATTAAACATTCTTAATTTAATAAAGCATAAAGCACCAACTCAGTTTTTATCATAGAAAAAATCACAGAATACCACAAAGTAATCTTATTTATATGTGTCATGTAATCAGTATCATGATTGAAAATGTTTTAGGCAGCTCAAATCAGGAAAACCATGGTAGAAAGGAAACAAAAAATTCAAATTGAGTGTATGTTTCCTCGGATGCAACCCATTGAACAGGCTTTAGTAATTGTAAGAATAATTTTCATATTAAAACATCCCTTTCCATCTCTGTAGCTTCCTCACCTTCAGCACCTCCATCATCCAATTCTTTATCATGGAGTATATTGCGTTTATCAGATCCATCTCTTTCAAGATGATCATCTCTTTCTTTTCTCCCGTCTCTAGCTTCTTGAGCGAGATGTTTCCAGCCATCAAAATCTTTTTGTCTTTTCTGCTCTGCAGATGGACTTTCCTGTTCAGTTATCTTAGTTACATCTCCAGATTCTCTCTCATTTTGCAAAATTTCCTTTTGTACTCGGGTCGAGGATTCTCTCTTCATTTGATCTTTTTCCCCATCTTTTATGTTTTCCCAATCCTTGGATAGATCCTTCCTCTCCCTCTCCCACCTTTCAGTCTCTCTCCCTTCCTGAGCTGATTGTTTGCCATCATTATTGATGCAAGCTGTCTGCATATTGCTCTTGTGCTCACTTCTTTCTTTGTCTCTCTCTCCCCACTCCCCGTACTTTACTTCTTTCCTTTTCCTGTCCTTGTCTATAAATCTATCCTCACCTTTAAAATCAACTTTGTTTTCACTGACTGCTTCATGCGCCTCTATATAATCCCTTTTTTCAATGCTTGCATCTCCCTTTCCAGTTTCAATTGGGTGCTCAGAATTACCCTGTGCCACGTGCTGGAGATCTGCATGCTCAGCAGGGGATTCTGAATATCTTTGTCCGCTATGATATTCTTTAGGTTCTTTCCAATTCAATTGCCCACTCCAAGAAGTAAATGTATCTTTTGCCACCTTAATGGCAGTTTTTGGATCTTTATAAGTGTCATTATTATATTTTGTTTGCTTACTATCATCACCTCTACTCCAAAACCGTCCATCCTTCTCGCCCTTGGTACCTTCTGAATCCCTCTTCATCTCGCTATGCAGATTCCTCATTTCACTCCTAGGATCTTGGTTTTCAACAAAATGGTCTTTATGTTCCTTGGAATCTTTTCGATCCAACCTGTTGTCATGAGGAACTGGATGAGAATCCAAACGCAAATCATTTGAAGACGAAGGCATGCGATGCCTGGACAGAAGATGAGATTTTCTATCTGCATCATGAAAACAACTGCGAGGTATTTTTGCCATTCGACCATCTGGACCCATTTCGTAGTGAGGTTGTAACTCATTTGAAACTGTTGATGTCAACTTTGGATTCAAGCCTACGTCTTCATAGGAGTATTTGGAAGAAGAGGAATGACCGACCTCTTGATGTGATCTTTTAGGGCCACCACTCATCCTATCAACTATAGTTACATAAATGAATCGCTAAGCAGCAAGAAATGGAGTAAAAATCCTTATTTTATACTCTCATAATGAAAGAGCTTGTCCAATTACCACCTGCAGCAGAAAACTTAAGATTAAATTCCAAAGAAAAACAGAATGCATGCATAAATGGAGTCCGAATCCCTAACTTAGGCAAAGAGCTGTAAATAAGAAGATAGGAGAACCCATGAAATGGAATCTAAGTTTTTACATTTTTGAAACCCTTAATTACAAAAGGAAAGAAAAATGTAAGTCCTTCCAAACAACAAAAAATGTTAAATCGGGTAAAATTCTTCAACAGAAACCAAAGCACTAGCATTTCAAAGAACCAATATAAACATGTATCTGGGAAGATCAAAAGAATTAAATGCACAACAAAATCTAGAATGCATCACACAATGTAGTAACAATTACTTGCACAGTTGCACTGGTATTTGCCATTTGAGCATTGGGCAGGAGAACTTCCATTCCCAAACGTTCACCTAGCAAAATTCTCCTAAAAGCTGGCACTATCAACTTCAAGAGGTTAAAACCACAGTATTTCACACAAGAACCAACCAATTAAGCAACCACAAAATATCACCCCAAATCCCCTTCTTGAAAAAACGAGTCAACAAGAAGAAAAAGAAGAAGAAGAAGCAGAAGAAGAAGGAGAGAAAGGAGGAGAGAAGAAGAAGAAGAAGAAGAAGGAGAGAAAGGAGGAGAGAAGAAGAAGAAGAAGAAGAAGAAGAAGAAAGAAGAAGAAGAAGAAGGGGTAGTGCTCTCTGAACCTCGACGTCCGCGCGCGATACTGTTTTAAGGTTGTTCTGTCCGTGTGCATCCTTCTTAAAGCACACATCCTTCTTAAAGATACGTATATATTCGTTGGGCTTTATGTGCTTCTTCTTCTTATTGAACAAAAACATCAAAGTTCGAATCTTTACTGCGGAAGTTCACGTGGGCCCAACAAAAGCCATAAACTTTAGGGACCATTTTCATGCTCTTGGGTCTTTGGTCCACTTGGTCTCCTTGGTCCCATTAACTATAAGATATGGGAGTACGTAAACCTACAAAGATTTTGAACGACTGAGCTGAGAGCCACCGGTGGACGAAGTTCGCGATTATGACGTCTAGGTACTCTCTTATGTGTCTGTATCGTCTACTGTTTACAATGTGAAAAGATGGAATCTTTAGTCTGCAATGTTAGTTTGAAATGGGAATAAAAGATTAAAATTTTGCTTGTTGGGTGTAAAAGTAGGAGATTGAGGGCATTCAAGCGGTGGATGAACTCTCAAGGCGTGGAGTACAGCGGTGAGGCTTTGAAGTTCGTCGACAGTATCGAGGAAGGAATTTCAGTGAGAGCATTGAGGGATTTGAAGGAAGGTGAGGTGGTTGCGACTATACCGAAGAGTGCTTGCCTTACAATAAAGAACAGTGGGGCATGTGAACTGATTGAAACAGCTGAGTTGGGTGGTTCTTTGGGGTTGGCTGTAGCGATTATGTATGAGAAGAGCCTCGGTGAGGAGTCTCTTTGGGCTGGATATCTTCAGGTCTTGCCTGAGAGAGAGTCTTTGCCTTTGGTTTGGACTCTTGATGAGGTCGATCACTTTCTTTGTGGTACTGAACTTCACAAGGTATAAAGTATAACCATCCACAATGAGGGTTATGCTACTAGTTGCTTATCTGATATATCATGAAAATTGCCAACTATTCCTGTTCAGTTGAAGTACAATATCAATGTTGTGTGTTTGTTTTCTGTATGTTGCTGCAATTGAATGATAGCCTATGGTCAGCAAGTTGTATCTCTTTGTTATTGTTCTCTTTTTCTGGCTCATCCATGCCTAAATAGCCCGAGATTGCCTGATGCAAATGCTTTTCTTTGCCTGTGGCTTTAGCTTCATGCTTTAGTTTGATGGCCGAATAACTGATCTCATAATTTAAATTGATTCTTTGTAAAATTCATGTTGTAAGAGCAAGCTTTGGAGTGTAGAGAACACCGTATGTAACAGATTAGCAATAGTAGTTGGGATAACACTTCTCATTTGAACCTTCCAACCTAAGGTGGTTTAACAACCAAGTTGCTTTAGCTTGAGAACTGCTGCCCTTTGAGAAATATCTTATGTACTTGTAGGCAGATAGTAAAAGAAGACAAAGCTCTTATCTACGAGGATTGGAAAGAGAGCATACTGCCTCTTTTTGATGTATTGCCTCTTAATCCGACCTTTTTCGGAGTTGAGCAATATTTTGCTTCCAAGAGTCTTGTTGCTTCTCGAGCTTTTGAGATAGACAACTATCATGGATTTGGGATGGTTCCTTTGGCAGATCTGTAAGTATTCATTCTCTAAATGTTTTGTTGCTAGGAAATGAGCTTCATTTTGTCAGATTTCATTTTGTTGTTCATTTTACTACTTGTCTCTGGATATTGCATTTAGTGTTCACCCTTCCTCCCCACCCCCAAATCTACTTCCCACCTAAGCACAAAGAAGTCTTTGTCATAGAGAACAAAAATTGTCTATTAGTAACCTTTCATATATCATTGAGATTTGGCATGTTGTAAATGCAATACAGGTTTAACCACAGGACAGGAGCTGAAGATGTTCATTTTACCTCTGTATCTTCTCATTCTGAATCTGATAACACAGACGACAGTGACCTTGATGGTTTGCCTACGGAATGCGGTGTTTATGAGAAGTCTTCTAGTAGTTCGGAACGGTCTATGATTTTGGAGATGATAATGGTGAAAGATGTAAAGGCTGGAGCTGAGGTTTGTACAGTTCTTATGTTTCTATAATCGTGAAATCTTTATGAATGTGTGATGTGATTAATCTGTCTTTCAGAACCACAATTTATAATTGAATGCTACATAAGCAGATACACAATACAAATTGCAGAGTGCATACATATGTGGATCTGTAGCATTGCCTTCATGGAAACTTGTTATATCTGTTTCTGTTAATGCACTTCTATATTTGTACTCATTTAAAACAATCACTCAAAGCAGATTGTTTCCTTTCCTTTAATGATTTGTTATGCATGTAATGTATGTGAGTTTTGGTTTTCAGGTCATAGTTTTTTTCGTTCTTCGAGGAGTTGTTATGATGTAGGTTATGTCGTTTGACATCCCTTTCTTTCCTCATTTTCTTTCTTAGGTCTACAATACATATGGGTCAATGGGAAATGCAGCATTGCTTCACAGATACGGGTTTACAGAGCCTGATAAT
Organism: Erythroxylum incrassatum; assembly: GCA_026546855.1. Taxonomy (NCBI): domain Eukaryota; kingdom Viridiplantae; phylum Streptophyta; class Magnoliopsida; order Malpighiales; family Erythroxylaceae; genus Erythroxylum; species Erythroxylum incrassatum. Next base: position 31,612,082 of record JANVCL010000212.1, on the reverse strand, counting down.
GAATATGACATTGTGAATATTGATCTGGAGTTGGTACTACAGTGGAGTTCAACCTTGTTCTCAAATCGTTATAGTAGGGCAAGGTTGGCCCTTTGGAGAAGATTGGATTACTCCGCATGTGTCAGCCAGAATGCTGAATACTTTGAGATCTCATTTGACGGGAAACCGCAAGTTGACTTGTTGAGTTTGTTGTACATTATGTTATTGCAAGAAGACCTTTATCATAAACTAGATCTCTCATTATCAACTGCACGTCATCATAAAGAATCAATGAGTGTGATCTTGTCAGAAAAATGTGTTGCTACACTGGACAAAAGTTCAGAAATAAGTAGAGATTTATTGCTGACTGAAGAAGTATGTAGAGCTCTTTTGTGGCTTGCGGATAAGAGGGAAAGCTTTTACGGTTTAAAATCTACTCAAGATGATATTGGAGCACTAAAGAGATGCGATATGAAAGAAAGGAAACAATACCATTCTCTCATGTTGCGTGTGAGTGAGAGGAAGATTCTGAAGAGACTTAGATCTTATGTTTCTGCTGGCGGTCGTTGAAAACATCAAAGAAAACATCTGCCAGGAAGAGATTGAAAAGCAACTAAGGTGAGTTAGTGTTGTATCTCTTGAGATTTCTGTTGTACCCTTTTGTTTCTTTTGCATGAAGTTCACTTATAACTCTTTTGCCCCTACTATGAGGATGATGTTAGAAACTAAGCTGATATATATACCTAAAGATGTTTGTCATTCATACATGCCATAAGAGCATGGAAGCAATATTGTTGTGCTTATGCAAGCTGTTTCAGTAGTAAGTTTCCACCTTCTGACGCAGTTGTACTTAGAGAAGAGAAGAGCTTCTATAAAGAAAAAGTATTAACTTTAAAAACTTTGTTATTTCCGCACAATCCTTAATCATTAAAAGGACATATTTTGTTATGCTTAGGAATAAAAACTTTATGAAAAGAACATGAACATAAAAAGATAATATCAAAATAGTACACTAGAAACATCATTTATCATTGCAAATAAAACTTGTAACAAAAACTTTATGAAGAGAACATGAACATAAAAAGATAATATCAAAATAGTACACTAGAAACATCATTTATCATTGCAAAGAAAACTTATAACAAAAACTTTATGAAGAGAACATGAACTTAAAAAGATAATAGCAAAATAGTACACTAGAAACATCATTTATCATTGCAAAGAAAACTTACACAAAATCTCAATTATTCATTAGAAAAGAAGAAGATGGATGAATCACTCACACCTTGTCTAGAAAGAAGTTGAAGCTTGCTGGCATAACTATCGACTCAGCTAGAAAGGCAACATTCAAGAAGAGAAAGAAGGGTATAATGAAGAAGGTCAGGGAATTGAGCACCATTTGTGACATTAAAGCCTGTACAATCGTTTGGAGTTCATACTGACTCTCAACCAGAGGTTTGGCCATCAAGTTCTTTAAGCAAATGCCTAGAAAGAACAAAGAAAGAAGATGGTGAAACAAGAGAGTTTTCTTAAGGCAAAGAATTGCCAAAGCCAATATGCAGCTCAAGAAACAAAGCAAAAGAGAAGGGGGTGACACTAGTGATGTAAGCTTTAGGTCAGTGAAGGTAAGTTTGCAACACTTGAACATGATGGATTTGAATGATCTTGGATCGGTTGTAGAGCAAAACTGGTGCTCAGCCATCATTAGTTTTTGACATGAGTATGGAGAAGATGCAGAGGCAATAATGGTTCATGGATTCTGTGAACTCGCAAGAACATTAGGCTAGTTTTGCTGGTGATGAGATGATGATAATGCCTCTTGCTGATAACAATCAATAATGCTCTTTGGCCTAATTTGTTTTTCCCTTGAGCATGTGTTCGTGAAATGATAGCCTTTTTTCTTATAATAATATCTGATCATAAGCTCTTACTAGAAAAGAAATATGATAGTTAAAATAGCAACATGTATGTCAATGATTCAGATAGCATAGAGATCAAGTTCCAGGTTTCGACATTTGAACCGTTACGGATCAAAGGAACAAAAATAATAAGAATACACAGTTTGAGAGCTTGGCAGATGAATGCCACTTTAATAGAATTTTGTGATATCCATCCTTAAGTTTCAGCATCCTGGAGGCGTAAATAAATAGTAAACAAAATGAATGCACAAGTTCATTCCACAAGCTCATAAATCATCATAATTTGACTGTTACATTCAAAAACATGCTCAAAGCTAACTATCAAGACATCATATTATACAAAGACTTCTATAATTTGCTTTA
>JANVCL010000212.1:31596079-31609721 GCA_026546855.1 Erythroxylum incrassatum | reverse complement strand
AATTATAGCCTTTTTTCTTATAATAATATCTGATCATAAGCTCTTACTAGAAAAGAAATATAATAGTTAAAATAGTAACATATATGTCAATGATTCAGATAGCATAGAGATCAAGTTCCAGGTTTCGGCATTTGATCCGCTACGGATCAAAGGAACAAAATAATAAGAATACACAGTTTGAGAACAAAAATAATAGAATTTTCTGATATCCAACCTAAAGTTTCAGCACCCTGGAGGAGTAAACAAATAGTAAACAAAATGAATGTACAAGTTCATAAATCATCATAATTTTACTGTTACATTCAAAAACATGCTCAAAGCTAACTATCAAGACATCATATTATATAAAGACTTCTATAATTTGTTTTATGTATGACTTTTGAAGCTGTATTGACTCTCATTGTTCTGTCTTTGAATGCCTCTGCAAAATTGTCTATCAAATAGGATCTCCTCAACAACAAGAGGGAGTGAAATTTGGCCTAGTCTTTCTGCTGTCACCACATCAAAATGACAAATCCCAGAAGATTAAATACCAACCATTCATCTGCAGAATATCAAACCAACTCTGAGACACAGGGAACACTCTTGGTACTTCCCATACATGCTAAAATTGAAAAACCTCTTACACAATTGGATTAAGCAAAAGTTAGGGAATGGTGAAAAAATATGGTTCTTGCATGACAAATGGAATGATCACAGTCCATTATTCATGAGAAATGATCTCCTATATTTAAGAAATAAAATTTCTTAAGATTCTAGAGTTTCTTCATCATACAACATTAAGTTTGGCATTGTAACTTTAGAAGATCCTTTTTACTAGCAAATTATCTACCTCAACTTCATCATTTGCTTAAAAAAGACAATCATTTGACTATCTAATACCAAATTGTATTTCACTAATGACTCTTGCTACAAAATTTACAAAACCATGATGGAGAATCAGCCTTGATATGAAACACTATAGAAACAAATTTTGAGCCCCAAAACTTCCTTAATCAATTGGCTACTTATAAAAAAACAGGACCAGAACTAAAAAAGTAGGTTTCTCGTGGAATAGAAATCCAAATCAGCATACTTATATCACCATAATTATGGTAAAATTAGTAGATCATACATCCCATGCAGAAAGAACAACTCCAAACATTATATATTGTACAACCCCAATACAGAATCATGATTCATGACCCTTCTTACGAATAATAATAGTTACTCTGCTAGCAAGTTGGAGAGTTGTGGCCAGGACTTGACAATGAGCATATCAGAATTAGCCATAACTCAAAACAGGAATCAGCTGGCTTTAGTGTTAATTGTCGTCGAGGAATCCCAATTTTGCAAGCGTTGACTCTGGCAGCAAATCGTAGCGAGCAGAGTGATTCACCTAACGAAGTGGGACCAAGAGAAATATTGACAAACATCAATGTCTTGGAGACAAGGCTGATTATAGAACTTGAAATAGTTGAAGATACCTGAGTTTCTTTGAACCTGTTGCCTGTTGACAAACTCTTTAAGAGTCTTTAGCTCCCAGCAAGGTCGATGAGGTTTAATACTCCCTGTACTTGTTGTTCAGTACCCTAACAACTCATTAAAGGAAATTTTTAGATGATGCAGAAAATATTGGCATACAAACATCATGAAATTACAGGTATTCCTACCTCGTTTACTCCAGAAATTCGCAATGTGAAGACAAAATGACTTCTTGATGACTGTTCGTTCATCTGCGTCCTGCCTACTGACCTGGAAAAGAAATTTTGCCATAACGAAATTCCTATTTAGAGCTTGAAATTAAAATTATTATGATTCCATGTTCAATACTCTGCGAGTGATGGTTCCCCATGTAAAACAGCAAATTATCATAACCAACTACCAACTTCAAAACTGTAGAAACTTAAAACAAAATGAATAACTGATACAATCCGCCTACAGTTTACCTGCTTTGTGCCGCTTGTCGCAAAAGGGAGGATATCTCATCTATTGTAGAAACATCGATAATGGTAAGATCCGTGACGTGTGTATTTCCATTTGCATCGTGTTTGATAGTATATTGCTTTCCTGGAACACCACTATCTGTTGTGCCACTTGATTTATTTGCTGACAGCAAATCACGGATGGTTTCATTATATATCTCCAACATTGAGGCCTATGAAGTTTCCGAAGCAATCATTACTAGGGCAACATTTGACGAGTGAAAAATATAAATAGAAGATGTTACCTGCATTTTGTATTTCCAACCCTGTGCCATGAGAGCCTGGCTAGATTGAAATATCTGTTCTAGAGAACGAGGTATTAGACCTTTTTGTTCTTGAGCCTCTGGCCTACCCATCATGGTATAGGTTTTTCCCGAACCTGTCTGACCATAAGCAAATATGCAGACCTGAAAATATCACACTGGAAAGGTTATTTCATACTTTAATGGCCTAAGACAAATTAAATAATAGTGAAAAAAATTGCAAACCAATTAGCTGCAGAGTTTAACTCAGTGTATCATCCTCTGGATTAACTCAGCAGGGTGGCCTAGTGACTATATGCTCCTATACCAACAGAACCAACTTACCCAAGATGACATATTAAGTATATATTTCATTAACCAAGTGAGGTATGCATGTCTCAAGTAATTGACCACTAACACATTATTTCAAGCTGCGAACATAAACCATCTAATGTTCTTTTAGGCCTGGGTATCTCAATAATATCTTGATAAAAAATGGAGCTCTGGCCATAATCTGATAGAAGCAAATCAGCTAAATTGACTACCTTATAGCCATCAAGGGCACTCTGTACTAGCTGTGATATTTCCACAAAAACAGCCTGCTGAGAAGCGTCATGACTAAACACCTTGTCAAATGTGAAAGCATATTTTTGGCCTGGTAACAAATACCAACGGATTAGCAAATAGGCAATTTTGTGATGGGTATATTTTCTAAACAATATCCTCGAAGGCTTGTGCACGTAATTTTTTATCACCATACTCACATGAGCAGTAAAACTACAGCTGACATGAAAGCAAATATGTCCTATGGACTTTGAAGTTTGAACCAACTGTGAAAGGTGACACAAAGATATATATATATATATATATACCACTTTGTAATAAGTCAATGCCACGACCAAGAGCTTCTGTGGAGGTAGGATAAGAGATAACTGGTGCTTCTGTTACAGCACCATCATCAGGTAACAAGGGACGCACTCTGCAGAAGACACGTATATTCCCCTTTAATTCCTGCAATACAAGAGATTTTCAGTATAACTAAAGCCTTTTATGAAGCGCAAAGAGCGACCGAAAATGAATTACCAATATAGTGTTGTGCAACTTTTTCCTCAACTTCTCTCCTTCAATTAGTTGGTGCTCTGTATCTACAAGACGCTCCTGTAGTTCACTTAAGGCTTGTTTTTGTTCTTCAAATTCTGTCTTTATCTCTGAAGAAGACAAATTGGCCATCTGAAGAATGACATTGTAAATATCAAGTGAGAAAGAACCTGAGAATATGCAAGGGATCGAGAGGAAATAAAACAACGTTCACTATACTGGACCTTCAACTTCTCATTTGCAGCCATGAGTTGATGTTCTAGTAGACGTATCTGCTCCCTTTGAGAAGAACACGTCTCCTACATATATAGAGCCAGTTAAACACCTTTGAAAGCAATAACAGATGACTCATGCAATAACATTGTGTGTATGTGTCTGTGTGTAAACAAACCTCCAAGGATTTTGTTTTGGTCATCAATTGATCCAACTCTGCAACAGATTTGCCTGTACTCTCTTTGTACTTTACGATTTCGGCCGTTAAGACCTGCACCTCTGAGACCTGACGATCGCGATCATCTCTGACTTGTTGCAGTTCCCCTCGTAAACATTTAACTTCATTAACTAATGATTCTTTCTGGTTCACAGCCTCGTCTTGAGAATTCTATATTTGTAAAGATGGAGACATTAAGTTAACACCCAACCATTTCGTTGATGTGTGTTTAGCAGTAAGAACATGCTAACCCACACACAACATGAAATAACATTCGAATTGTCATAACCCCACATGAGACTCACCCTAGAGAGAGTTAATTCTTTCTGTAAAGTATTATAATGGCCTCTTAAAGTGCTGAGGTTTTCCACTATAGTTGACTTTTCCTTTTCTACTCGCTTGAGTGAGTCACGGGCTGCTTCAAGTTCAGAATGCAGTTTGCTATTGTATTGTTGAAGACTCAAATTGTACTCTTGTAATCGTTTGTACATGTCATCAAGAGAAGCAGCCTATAGATTTAAGCGAAAGTTCAAAGATTGTTACAGGATACTCTACGAGAAAACTGAAAATACTGGGCAAGGGAGAAAACGATCATTAAATGCGAGTCAAAATCAGTGAATAATAACGATAAGAGCTGCTGCATTAGTCTATTAGATATTAATATAATCAAAACTAAGAAGAATAAAATGGACAGTACCCTATGATTGGCAGCGGCTATCTCTTGTTGAGCTTTTTCTAGTTCTTGGGAAAGGGAAGCGTTTAAACTCTCGGCGGAAGTTCTCGCTTCTTTTTCTCTCTTATGACAATCAATTGCGTCCTACTCATTGTACCACATAAATTAGAACTAAAGGAAGCGAGAAGGAAAAAGAAAAGAATCGAAATGCTGCTCTAATGGTGACGTTACCAGCTTTTCTGATTCTTCTTTGGCAAGTCTGTTCTGCAAAGAAACATTCTCTTCCTTTAACTGTGCAATAGAAGCACTTAATTTCTCTTCCTTAATCTCCATTTCCGCCGCTAAAAGCATAAGAAACGAATTCACGTTAAACTGTTTGGTTTTTACCAAATCTAGTACATATTCTATCTACAAATTTAATGCTTACTCACAATTGATGCATTTCTGGTGATCAACAAATGAATTCATCCAAATACAGATGTTTCACTCATTCACTTATAACCCTAGATATGCAAAACATTCAAGTAATGTCTTAAATTTCAGAGATGATGTTATTGTCACCAGTATCAGCGAGTGCTTTCTGAGAACTTTCCAAAGCAGATCGAAGCTTGGCCTCCTCATCCAAATGCTCCGCGTCACTTTTCTGAAACCACTTGATGCAAAGCTTGAGCCTACTATTCAGATCACTCACTAATTCCAAGTTTCCCTGCAAAATAACAAATAAAGTCAGCATGATAAGAATGTAATATAAAGCAGATAAGACTAGAGAAGAAAGAAGAGAACCTTGTGGTCAAACTTCTTCATTTTGAGCTTCTCACTGAGCAAGGCGTCGACTGACTCTTTGGTGAAGTCAATTGTGTTGGCACCTTCTGTGCTACCCATATCGCTGGAAGTAGGATCATCTTGTTTCCGAGCACTAAGTGAACTTAATGGCTTGCGGTCCGGACCAAACCCAGATCTTCCGATCGCGACCCCGATCTTCCTACGCTTGTCCAAGGGGATACCTTCCTTCTTCTACAAAGATTTCAGAGTAACTCAACCAAAGAAAGAGTTAAAACAAGAGACAAGGGGGAGGCAGGTGGTTCTTACAGCAGAAGGACTTCGTGGTGGTCTATTCTGGTTCCGAGAAGCCATGGCTGTCGCCTCTCGTCCGCAGCAACTAAGAGAGATGAGAAAGAGAGACTAGTTGATTTTGGGCGGAGAACGAAAATTTTTGAAATTGGAGAGAGAATTGAGGGCGCTTCTGTTTACTCAAATTAATCGAACGTTGTGATTTTTTCCCATTTTATTTTGGACTAGATCCAAGAGCCCAGGCCCAAATACAGTACTATTCCAATAATACAATTGTCGTAATTCTAGTCGTTCAGAGTCAAAAGAGACGTGTTTCACCAGCTTTGGAGAGTACCAACAAACGGGGCAGATAAGGTCCTTCGCCGGTATATATAAATAAATATACGTATATATATATAAAGCTGATCGGAGTATCAAAACTATCGAGATTGAGAAATGGCTTCCATGACTGGCCTTCGTGGCTCTTCTCAGGCTGCTGTCCTTGAGAGCAGCCTCCAGCTAAGCCGCTCAAGCCCCTCCAGTGTGATTATGCCAAATTGCCAATCAAACACCGCTTGTCTCTCGGCTTCTCACCCTGGATTCGCCGTTAGAGCCCAACAGGTCCCTGAAACTAAGCGCCGCACCATTCTGGGTTTTGTTGCCTCCGGATTGATTTCTGGGCCATTCGTCCAGGCTGCGCTCGCCGACGGTATTCCTATCAAAGTCGGCCCTCCTCCACCTCCATCCGGTGGCCTTCGTAAGTTCCTAGCTATCTATATTCATGATTTAGGCTTTAAGGTGAAATATGAATTAAAATTGGTTGGTTGGTGCATGGCAGCTGGGACACTGAACTCGGATGAAGCAAGAGACCTTGAGCTGCCACTGAAGAAGAGGTTCTACCTGCAGCCGCTTTCACCGACTGAGGCATTGGGCAGAGCGAAAGAGTCCGCAAAGGACATTGTTGGTGTGAAAGCGTTGATAGACAAGAAGGCCTGGCCATATGTTCAAAATGATCTTCGTCTCAAGGCTGAGTACCTTCGCTATGACCTTAACACTGTCATTGCTGCGAAACCCAAGGAAGAGAAGAAATCCCTCAAGGAACTCACTTCCAAGCTCTTTCAAGCTATCAGCAATGTACTACTCTTTCTCGCATCAGTTTTCCTGTCCTTTCCTTTGAATAGATGAAAATTTGATCATATATACTTGTAATTGCAGCTGGATTATGCCGCAAAAATCAAGAGTACCCCGCAAGCGGAGAAGTTCTACGCGGAAACTGTGTCGGCTCTCAGTGATGTTCTTAGCAAGCTTGGCTAGTATAGTAAGTATATACTCAACATCCCTGTATTTTGAGAAGAAAAAAAATTCAGTAAATATAATAAGATAGATGCCAGTGTGATTCTTTTTTATTTTAACTCAAATGCCTTCCCTTTGCGAGGCCTACATGTTACTCCGTTACCTCTTTAATTAAAATACTGTTATTAAATATATAAAATTAATTAAATTGGTTGCACATAATAGTTCAGGCTATTATAATAAAACGATCACTTATATGATCAGAATTTTTGTGATCAAGTAGTTGTAAATTTAAGTCCTACCACTTACCTATTATTCAGTACAAAATAAAATAAACATGTGTAAATTTCAAACTCAAAAGATTTTCATTTAAGAAAATGTGTTAGTAAATATATAAAATCAATTAAGTTGACTCAACAAGGAAAGCTATACATCGTTGTAACAAAAATTGGTTTCACTACGTACGTGATACTTCGTATGTTATTAGCATAGCAGCGATTAATGTCATGGATGGACTGGGAAAAAATTGTATGGATGCTTCTATATTCTATCGCGTCGCACCTCAATGTAGAATACTAGAATATATAGAACATTTTGATGCAATAACTCCGCACTCTGTAGACCATTGAGCGAACTTCGGCTAATGGGAGCGACGCCTAAGGAGTGGAGCGTCCCAATTATTCAACATGCGCGAGTAAAGTCCAAAGAATGAGTAATATACATGGAAGCTCGGCCCAACTTTATTTTGGTTTTTAAAAATTATTAAAGAAGTTTGTTTGATTTATTTTCATTTTCATTATGATCTAATTTATTATTAATTAAAATTATTAAATTATGTAACATTAATTACAAAGAAAAATTGTACAAATATGATAATTTTATCACATAATAATAAATAATTTTAATTTAGTTATTTTAAAATTAATTTAAAGAATATTTCTACGGGACAAAAGATCATGTAGGATATTTTTATCAATTATATTATTAATTTCAAATTTTATCAAAAAATACACCAACTGTCCGAACTAGCTCAAAGTAGCATGAGCCCTAGTTTAGACAAATAAACCTTAAAACATTATACTTAATTATGCTAATTTTAATTGACACGGTACTTTCACTCAACTTAGGGAAAGAGAATGAAGTTATTCATTCACGTAATAATTGTTGCAAACAGACAAACGAAAGACTGAGAAGAATAGAACACAAGAGAAGTGAGTCAAACTTTTATTTGAAAAGAAGTACATAATGTGCTCTTTTTATAGAGATAGTGGCCAACGACTAATAACTAGGAATGTGAACTTATCAACTTCAACAAATTAGAATACTGCATTTAAACTAGCAAATCATGTTCCTAAAAACTAGTGAAGCATGCCATAAGAGAAAACAAATAAACAGAACAATTCAGACTAAGTCATCACTCCCTTCCCTAAACTAAAAAAATCTGCAGTTCTCAGTTTAGAAACAACTAGGGGTGAGCATTATTTGGGCCAGTCTGATTACCCAGCCCGGCCTGAATTAATTCGGATAAGGAAATTCTAAAGTTCGGGTAATTCGGACCGGCCCGGGTGTTACCTGAATTATTTTCGGGCCGGGACGGGTAAGGGAAAAAAATTCGGGCCGGCCCGATTACCCGAATTAGGTTTTAAAAAATTGTGAAATAGGGTAATTAGGGTAATTCGGGCCGGATAAGTTCGGGTAATTGAAAGTTCGGGTTCGGGCCGGGTAAGGAAAAAAAATTTCGAGTAATTCAGGCTGAACCCGAATAGTGAAAATCTGGCCCGAATTATCCGAATGCTCACCCCTAGCAGCAACTATTCCATAGGCAAACACCCAACAATGCTCTTAGCTTCTGGAACACGGGAAAATTTAGAGATTTGGTAAATGTGTCTGCAACTTGATCTTTAGTTCTGCAGTAGATGAGATTGATGGCTCCATTCCTTCACAAGGTTTCGTAAGAAGTGAAACCTCACATCAATATCATTGCTCCTTCCATGTAGAATAGGATTCTTGGACAATTTAATTGTTGAACTATTGTCACAATAAATCATGATAGCTTCTTGATTGAACTACAACTCTTCAAGATTTCTTTTTAGTCATATTGCTTGACAAACACATGTTGCTGCAATTATAAATTATGCTTCAGTTGTTAATAAGGTGACAATTGATTGCTTCTTAGAAGACCAAGAAGCAGCTTCAGATCTAAATATAAAAACTTATCCTGAGGTGCTTTTCCGATCATCCACATTCCCAACATAATCATTATGAGAACAACCAAATAATTCTGACTTCTCTCCTTTCTTATAGAATAACCCAAACTCCTTGATACCTTGAAGATACCTAAAAATCATCTTGGCAACATGAAGATGCGTCTCTTTTGGGTGCTCCATATACCTACTAATTAGGCTCACAGCAAACATAATATCAGGTCTTGTGGTTATCAAATACATTAGGCTACCCACAATTTTTTTTGGAAAGTCTGCTGCCGACATCCTTGCCTTCAGAGACCTTAGACAACTTTAAACCAAACTCCACAGGTGTACTTACAGCATTGCAGTCCTTCATTTTAAACCTGTTTAAAATTTCTCGTACATACTTTCTTTGGAAAATAAAAATTCCAACCACTTCAACACCCAAAAAATAATGCAATGGTCTAATATCTGTCATTTCAAACTCATGCATCATAGATAACTTGAATTCTTGCATCAAAGCATTATCATTACCAATGTAAATCAAATCATCCACATATATGCAAACAATAACCAACTTTCCCCCTTCTCCAACTTTGATAAAAAGTGTGTTCATAAAGACATTTTTGAAATCCCATATTTGCAAAATATGTAGCATCCGACTATACCAAACTTTTGGAGCTTGCTTCAAACCATAAAGTGTCATTTTCAATTTGTAGACTTTATGCTCATCTCCAAGCTTAACGTAACTAGGGGTTGATTGATAAATACCTCTTCTTCTAAATCACCATGAAGGAATGCAAACTTCACATCTAACTAAAACAAAGGCCGTGAATTTCGAGCAGCCAGAGCATGTACCAACCTAATTGTTTCATGCCTTGCAACAAGAGCAAAAACCTCTTTGTAATCAACACCATATTCTTGCAACCGTGCTTTATATTTTTCCACACTACCATTCTCATTTAACTTGGTCTTATAGACCCATTTGACACCAATAGACTTTTGTCCTTCTGGGAGTTCATTCAAATCCCATGTAAAGTTTCGTTCAATGGCTTCAATTTCAGCATCCATAGGCTCCCTCCACTTCGTTTCTTTGATAGCTTCTTCAAAGGTCACAGGATCACAGTATGAAAACAGAACAAAATGAGTTAATGGATCCTCAGATTGATTAATTCCAGGCACTTAGTACTCATCCATCCATGTAGTCCTCCTTTACTCACACTGAGGTCAATGTTCAACTGCTGATACAACAACTGGAGCGGTAATTGGAGCAATTTGATTAGCAACAAGTTGTTGCCTTCTGTCACTTTCATTTCCGTCAAAGTGTGCTGGAAGCTGTTACTCAACAGAATTGTTATTCCAAAACCAAAATTTTTCTTCATAAAAAATCACATCACAAGCAATGATAATCCTTTTGATAGGAGGATTGAATAACTTATATGCTTTAGAATTCTCACTTACACTAAGAAAGACACAATTTTCTCCTTTGTCTTCAAGTTTCCTTCTTCTTTGATCTGGAACGTGTGTATAGGCTGTGCAAGCAAAAATTCTGAAGTGTTCCACACTTGGCTTGTGACCGCTCCATGCTTCTTTAGGAGTTTAATTTTTTACAGCAAGAGTGGGACTCTATTCAATAAATGAATGCTCCAGTTGACAGCTTCTAGCCAAAAACTTCTCATCAACCCACTTCTCTTCAAAATGTTCTGAACCACATCCATGATAGTTTAATTCTTCTGTTTAGCAAAGCCATTTTACTAAGGCGTGTAGGCTACTGTAAGCTGTTTTTAAATTCCATGAGCTTCACAAAAATCTATAAATTCTTGTGAATTAAATTCTCCACCACGATTACTCCAGAAAAATATTTATAGGCATTTCTACAGCTTTCTCTACCAATTGCTTTGAATTTTTTGAAGGCTATTATTGCTTCAGATTTTTCCTGCAAAAAATACACCTATATTTTTCAAATATAATCATCAATAAACATTATAATGTCACATTTACCACCATTCAAAGTTGGAGTAATAGAGCCACAACTGTCAGAATACACGAGCTCCAAGATTTGCTTTGCTCTTCTTGATTTCCCTTTAGAAAAATTGTCTCAATGTTGTTTTCCGATGGCATAGTCTTCTCGTACTTGGGAGGGATTTTGAAATTGTGGGAGATCTTTGACCATATTTTTCTACTGGAGAGTTTTTAGACCACCAAAATTCAAGTGTTCATGGCGAAAATGCCACAACCATGCTTCATCTTCTAGTTTTGCAGAAAAACATATTGTGGATAAGTTTTTAAGAGCCAATGGAAGCATTCGGTTTGGTGACATGTTTATCTGAGCAATCAGGCCCCTTCGTGGATCTTGAATATGACAAAACTCCATTTTTAATAGCAATCTCAAATCCTTTTTCTTGAAGTTGTCCAACACTAAGCAGGTTCGTTTTCAAATTTGGAACAAAAAATACATTACCAATGCTTTGTTCGGAGTTGTCTTTGGTATGAATTTTGATGCTTCCTCTGCCCATGACAGGAACTATATAATTATCACCAAACTTGACGGTATTCCTAAATGACTCATCCAAGTCAGAGAATATAGAACGATCTCCACACATGTGTTTGCTGCACCCCTTATCAAGATACTACATGTTTTTGTGAATTTCCTCCTCATTATGACAAGACGTCAAAAGAGAAACTTCTTCTTCCTCCTTTTCTATAAAATTAGACTTTACACCACAATCACGATGTAAATTTGTTCTACATTCAGACTTATAATGACCAAATTTGTGACATCTAAAGCATTCGATGATTGTCTTGTCTACAGGCTTTGTCTTGTACCATTTTAATGATGATTCAATCTCCCATTTTGTGAATCTACAGCTGGATCCTCATTTGGTTTGGTGTGTGGATTCTTGTCTTTCCACCTTCCTTTCCCATAGTTATACCTTTTTGGATTTGTCGATGCTTTTAAGGCCTGTTCCTCCATGTCCTGCTGAACAATTTTCTGCTCTGAACCAGTAAAGAAATCTGCAGCTCATCAATTGTCAACTCATCAATATCTTTAGATTCTTTAATTGAACAAACAATAAAATTAAATATTGAAGTTGGTTCAGTCGGATTTTGCTGGGGCTGAATGTTATTGCTTGGATCCATGATTCTGATTGATATCGGCTGAAGAATACCTACAAAACAAATAAAGGCACGCTAGGGGTTAGTTCCCGGAAGGCCACTCCGATGCTCAAGTTAGTCTTTTGAGAGAGAATTGGTCGTAGAGAATAGAGAAAGAACTAGGGTTGTATTGTCGTACCTGAATCATGGTAGAATAGTACCTTATATATGCTGTGGATGCTAGTTTAGGTCTTTACGTAGATCTTTGTGTTTGCATGGGAGACTACCGCCTAACGGGTCATGGTCCTGTGGAGATGGGCCTGGGCCTAGCACAGCCGACCCGACCATAAGCCCCCTACTCCTCGAGTCTGAGCCATGGGAAGGGTCGAAGGAGTATATAAATGTGAGACGTATTTCTCAAGTAGCTCGTGCTAGGCCCAATCGATCAATTACGTTGTGATGCGGCCGGTTGAGTAGATGTAATGTCTCAGCGGACCGGTCGTGGATAACCGACCGATCGGTTGTAGCGATATGGCAAGTCGATCGGTTGTAGCGTCGAGGTCGACCAGGCGGGAGTAGTGGCTGGACCGATCGAAACCGATCGACTAGGCGGCAGTGCTTAAATGAAGCACTAAGTGTAATTATCACTGTCGGTTCGTATCTTCCGGGCGTTGTTTAAAATTCTGGGAGACGCATCCCTTTAACTGTCGCGCAGTTGTCACGCGTTGTCTCGCGTGTCCCTTCGTCTGCCTCGCCGCTTCAGGTCTTTAATGGCCTTAATTTTCCGTTGCTCAAATTTTTCCACGTGTTCAGCTTCAGTTCTGATTATTGCAACGTATTCGACGTTGATTGCTAGTCCCGTTCTGTTGACACTATAAATTTTGGATTTGACGGCCTTTCTTCATTCTGCGCTGTTTTTTCAGCTTCTATCCCTTGTATTTTCGTCTTTACGATTACCATAGTGTATCCTCCACTATTGTCCTCTCCATCCGAAAGGGCCTTGTCCGTAATTGAGCCACTGGAGGTGGCGGTAGAAATGGTTGAGGTGCCGGAGAAAATGAGGGACGAGCAGAAGGCTGAGAACAGGCTGATGGAGTTGCGAAGTTCTATTAGGGGGAGAGGATTGACGCAGTCAGGCGGTGGAAAGAACGACACCTAGCTGAGGGGCGCTTAGAATTTGCTCACGATTTGTCACTTTCCCTCCTGAGGGGTTGCCGCGATGCTTGCGTCTCTGACGGGTCGGACGACTTGTCGTTTGAGGATCATGCTGAGCTGTTGCTTTCATGCGAGCTTGGCCTTTTTCTGAAGGAAAAAGAGGAGATAACCGAAAGAGAACGAAAGGTAGTGCCGGATGAGGACTCGCTGCGATAAGAATTGTGGGCTTGTAAAGAATTTGACTATCACAGGACTTGTCAGCACAAATATATCAGAACTTGTAATGGACAGATTGTTTTACTTTGGCGTGAATAGGTTCGTTGATGATACTCGCAGTAGACCGGGTAAAGATAATATTTCTAAATAGAAAAGCTTATCTGGTCGAGCTTGTGACCAGGGCAAACTTATTGGAAATAAAAATTTTACTTTTATCCTTCACTGTCTTCTTAATTTTG